>WWPM01021627.1:0-28392 GCA_023279145.1 Glomeris maerens
CAACTGTCATCAATTACAAATGTTACCTGGACACATGTATTGCCCAAGTTTCATTGCTCTACAATAATTTCTTCTTGGTGTTGCGATTTTTTTCCCGCCAGTGTATTTACAACATGGCCTAATACTAAGTGCTATCCACCCAGAAACTGTTATTAAGCAGGATTCATCCAAGTTTGTATTATTTGAAATAAATTTTACGCTGTTATTTTTCAAGTGTTAAGTTACTTTTGTGGCACACCGTTTAGTTAGTCCTTACTTTTAGATGTCCATATTCAAAGCGGGTATTCTGAATGTAATTTACTGCTTTAATATAAAGATGGGAAACTTTGTACGATGCAACATATAACTTGTAACGATTAGAGAAGACAATATGACGTGGGTTTTTTTTGGGCGGGGATGCACACAGGTTGGCGATCACAACTTGGAGAATGTGGCTCATGAAGAGGCGGTGGCCACGTTGAAGGCCACATTGGACCACGTCACTCTCATAGTTGCCAAACCTGTTTACGATAACAACGTGCATCTGCCTCCGCCCCCGCTGCAGCACGCGGACACCTTGCGGATACCAACACCTCCTCGTGAGTTCGGTTCGATAATATTCTTAATTAAGCAGTAATCACACTGACTGTATTCTCTTGCGGCAGCTTCGGCGGGAACGCCGACCATCCAGCCCATGCCAGATGCGGTCACGTCCACTTTCAGGGTTTCGCCGTGCCGCGACGCCAGCGACGACGAATCTTCCAGGTAATTTATATCGCTTTTTTATATAAAGGGATATTGATCGATGCAGGGTTCGTACAGGTCTTTGCGAGCGAAGGCAAATTACAGCAGGTGTTTGTTTTGGATAAAATGAGAAATTGTGTAGTTTTTTTCTCTGCCACTAGCACGTAAAAGGGGGCAAAACTTATACGAACCCCTCTCCGGTCGGTGATGGGAGTCTTTCTATTGTGTGGTTTGCTTGGGATGTTTATTGGAGATAGGTGGGTGTTGAGTGAACTTGACGTGATCCACTTGAATATCGATCTTCATTCAAGTGGTTTGCGCTCGAGTAAGTTGCCGGCAGAGTTGCACGGATATTAGCCGGCACTTAAACCGGATAACCACGTATACTACTAGTAGTATATTGAAATACGGTCTTGTTTCACAAGTGCTTCAGTGTCTGCACTTATGCAATGATGTGACATATAGTGTAGTGGAAATTTAGAGGATCTATTTTTACAAATATTTTCCATAAATAGGGAATTTGATGGTGAAAATATTGTTGGTGCAGCGATGGGAATATTAAAATTACAAATTCATAATTAAGAATTTTAAATTAACGTTAAAAATGCGATGCAAACAAAATGAATTGACAAGTAAGCATTTACCTAAGCAGAAAGACATAAGAAGTAAATGAAACTATGGATGTAAGTAATTTAATATTTTTTTTTATTGGGGATCGTGACAATATACAAAGCAAATAACTTATAATATTAATAGTTTTGTGTAATTGCATTGTTTTGCAGTTTTGAAATTTTTCTGGCATTTTTTTATGTGCATTACACAGCACCGGTAAACGTTTTTTAAATAATTCATCAGTAGTTGGGTACATGTTTTTGTAATGCGCCCTTGGTATTGCGACGTTTCGGCGCCGCCTTTTCAGCGCCACCCCGCATAACCATGGCGGTATAACGGGCGTTGGAGCAAAAACGGCGGCGGCGAAACGTCAACCGCTACGTAACCATGGTGACAGGCGTGGGTGCGGCGGCACCTGACGGCGTTCCAATCGGTAACGCCCTTTTTCGGCGAACGACCGTTGACGCGAGCGCCGCGAATGGTGGAATGCGGAAACCGTTTCTCGGCAGTTGGCCGGCCGTTGTTTTTCGAAATCAAACGTGGAAACTATTATAGTAGGATCGGTTTTTGGGTGAAATGTCTGCGCCGTAGTTGAGAGAAGCAGGAAGGGGGACCCCCGTATTGAAATTAGGCCCGTTTCTCACGATGGTTTATTGATTTGACGTGTGCTTTACTGTCGTTTCGCGCCATGAAATGTGAGCCGTTGTCGTTTTCTAATGGCGCTTTTTTGACCGGTCTTCGATGACCGACCGTTGCTAAGCCTAAATTCGTGTAGAACGTGGCGAATTTTGTGGTTTTTCGTTGACGTTCGCGTCGTTTAATCTGGCTTTTTCTCCTCGGAATCGCGCAGGGAACCGAGGAAAGTTACGTTGGCCAAAGGAAGTCTGTCAAAAGGATTGGGATTTAACATCGTGGGCGGAGAAGACGGAGAAGGAATCTTCATTTCTTTCATTTTGGCCGGAGGACCTGCTGACCTCAGTGGATCTCTCAGAAGGGGTGACCAAATCCTCTCGGTATGTACCACATCAATACACACATACACTCGAAATTGTGCCAATAATATTTGAGTAGGTAGGTATGAAATCTGAAACTCGAACTCGTATTATTGTAATTACAGCATTGGTTGTGTGAACAATTAATCAAAACCAAGCCGTTGTATGATTAGCAAGAGTTTGATTACCTATATATTGACGGTATGTATATAAAAAAATTGCCAATACAGCAATTTTGAATAAGGGTAAATACAGTCCTCCCTCGATAATCCGGCGTTTTTTGGCATTCATCCTGAAAATTTCTTAGTAAACTTGTTGGGAGATAAATAAAAGATTTCTATCTTAAGAATTTCTGTACATTCATGCTGATAGAATTTATTCCATTCACTCTGTTTCCATTATTTATGCTGAAATTTTAAATAGTGGTTTCTGAAGAATTTCCGCAATGACTGAAAATAATCTGTAGAAAATCTGAAATTCTGAAAAATATCTGCGAACTATTAATATATTTTCTGCAGTCGTATCTGAAAATGTGCTGCTATATTTTCTACAGGTAAGTATTGATTTCTGCGGATGATCTTCAAAATTATAGGGATTTCTGTAGATTTATCTGCAGAAATCAATGTTTTTCTGTAGAAAATCTGCAGCATATTTTTTCTGGGGTATTGTTACAAAACAAGTAAATTTGTTCTTAACTTGAACTGTTTTAGCCCGTTTTCCTTCAACCTGCAATGTAAATGTACAATAAAACGTAGCTTTTGCTGTTAAAATTCGTTATTATTAGTTAATTTCCAGCAATCCGGCGGTGCTCTGGTCCCATATCTGCCGGATTAACGAGGGAGGACGGTAGTATAAATAGTAATTTAGGCGTTTGTGGGATTGGAAACGTAGAAATTTGTCTGAATAACTATAAACCAAGAAATTCATGATTCTCACCGTGCGTGCTCGTGCACGTGTGTGTGCGAGACCTGTTGGGTGTTGGGGGCCCTTGCCAAAATTTTTTGAAACGTTTTCCCGCAAATTGTCTTGCAAAAAATGAAACTGATGGCTATTTTTTCCCCAGGACCTTCGCGAATTTTAGAGACCACGGTTGCCGTTAGAAACGAATCAAACTTTCTTTGCCATCGCTGCTTTCTACTTAAAAATAGGCTCGTGTTTTGTTTTTTTTTGCGTCGGCATGTGGTAAATTTTCTCGGATATGTTTTGCCCATTTTAGGGTGTCATATTGATATACTTAAAGCCAAAAAAGTAGAAAAGCTGGGGGAGGGGGAAATAAATGAAAACATCACTTGAAAATTAATTTATATCATTCATTATCTTATTATCAAATTTAAGTCCTGTAAAAAACCATTTTTGTGTGTACCAAAATATAGTTGTGTAGTCTGATATGTGGAAATAACAGGAAAATCAAATGCGATTGTGTAAATTGTCCTGGAAACGTTGGGTTTATAGTGCAACATTTGCTAATCTGACGTGTTTGCTTTGTTACAGTTTTGGTTCCCCTGCTTGTAAAATGCTATGCGAATTTTCTTTATCTGCACTGTCCAAATACGAATGAAGAAATCCATTGGCTGGCGTGTTGTTGTTGAGCTACGGGTTTGAAATTGCGAAAAGTAAGAATTTGATAAGCTCAAAAAGAAGCAGAAAAAATTGCAACTTCTCCGTGCATCTTGGGAATGATATAACTGTAAATCGGAAAAGCGCATTGCCGAGCCGAGCCGAGCCTGGCTGGCCAAAAAGATATCCGTGTTTGCGGAAGGAGAACGGTACGAGTCGCCGTATTCTTGGACGGCATTTTCCTTATTTTAAAGAAAGCGAAGATCGCGTTTGTGTAAGCCTTAAAGCCGTCGCTTGTTGACTTTTGCAAACGCGATTTTTTTTTTGTTTTTTCCTTTTGCCGCGAGCAGTTTTTGGCACGTTTCTCCGAAATCCAGTTCGGGACATCGCGGATCGATAACTCACACGTGATAAGTTTCTCGCGAAGGCTGCGCGTCACTTATTCTCCTCCGATTGATAAATCTTGTAATTTTGTCGAGACAGTTTCTGACGTTTCGGTTATCAAACCCCTTGTTCGTTTCTGTTTTATATTTGTTCATTCCCACAATCTAACTAATTCTAAAAGCGACAACCGATCCCTTGTTCCGTCATTAAGCGCAAAAAATCGATCCGGTCTCGCGTTGGGAGTTATTAATTTCACAATTTGTCTATTTTTCTCGCTTGTGTGCGGCAGACGGTTCAAGGATGATCGCGATGACCCGGAAGCAATGAGATGATGAATTGGGGGAATTAAATTAGCTTAACTGCAGAAATTAAAAATCCTGTCCCGTAACAGTTGGGAATTGTGTTTCTTTTTTTTTTAGAAGAGACATTGCCGGTGGGAATCGACGTAGTAACCCAAAATATCAAAACCGTATTGACCGGGATATGATATTTTGCGTGAATCGATGATCGGGGGTCGTAAAAATGGAATGACAGCCCTTCGGTAGTTTTGGGATTTGCTTGTCGGATATAAAGGGCGCGGCGCGTTCATTTCATAACCGTCGTCGTCGTGCTTTTGTTGCTGCGCGTTGAATCGCGCACCTCTCTCGCTTGCGGCAGCATGTAGCTTTTACGTTTGCCGAACACGCGCCTTCAATTTTGTTGTTTGTCGATCCGTAAACAGGTGAACAATATCGATCTGCGTAACGCCAGCCATGAACAGGCAGCTGCCGCTTTGAAAGGAGCCGGCCACAGCGTCGCCATCCTCGCGCAGTACAAGCCAGAGGGTAAAATATCTTCTTCTTCTCGCGGAAGTTTTTATTTTTCCACGTGATTTTTAAACTTTCCCTTCCCCTCGCGGCAGAATACAACAGGTTCGAAGCACGGATCCATAATCTCCGCGAACAGATCATGTCCGGAAGCCTGAGGACCTCGCAGAAGAAGTCGCTCTACGTCAGGTATTAAAAGATCTTTTGCGTGTGGCCCGGGTTCACGGCTGTAATTTATTTTATCTTTGACGTGCGGACCTAAAGGGCGCTGTTCGACTACGACCCTGCCAAAGACAGCGGGCTGCCGAGTAAAGGCGTACCCTTCAAATACGGCGATATCTTGCACGTGACGAACGCGAGCGACGACGAATGGTGGCAGGCGCGAAAGATACTGGCGGACGGAGAGGAAGAAGGAATGGGCATCGTACCCAGCAAGAGACGGTGGGTACTCTCCTATTTCTAGGAGTTTGGTTTTGTTATCTTAGTGCGTACATAAAGAAAGACCTTGTTTGTTGGTCTTAATCTTGGGCGAAAATTTACAATTCAGTTTAGCAAACGTGATCATTTGTTGCCTTCATCTGGGAAAACTGTTTGCTCATTCGAAAAGGACGTTGGCTTTCGGGATTAAAGTAGATTTACGAAGTAGCACGTGTTAACGGCTACGTAATACCTCTCGCGCCGGCGCGGCACGTGTCCCGCGAACTTAAGGTCTTAATATAAGTGCATCTACTTTGCAGTTTGCGGAGAAATATATTCGAAATGCTCCCGAAAGCTGTAGACTAAGTGTTGGGGGTTGCGTTTTTAAATACAGCGTGTTGGGAAATGAGGGATGAATATTTATTTACGCTTGTTGCATTCAGGGTGGAAAGGAAGGAGCGTGCGAGGCTAAAGTCGGTGAAATTCCAAGGGAGGAACAACAGTGGCAGCAACGACGGACGGGTGAGTTGCCTCGTGATTTATATTTATACGACTGCCTGATAATGACATAAATTTCAAACGCGTTCTTATAAAGGCTTAGAGAAATTGAATCGGGACTTGTAGATCTATATACGAAGATTGCAAAGCTTCAAGTCATAATTACGCGTCGTTTGTCTTAACTTAAAGTGAAATTTCCAGTGTTTGTTTAAGCCAAACTGTAAAGAAATGGGGAAGTTAATTTTAATCGTTGACGTTCTACCGATTCTTAACAGCAGTCGACGTTGGAAAGAAAGAAGAAGAACTTCTCGTTCTCTCGGAAGTTTCCCTTCATGAAGAGCAAAGACAACAGCGCCGAAGAGAACAGCGACGTGGAGCGTAAGTCGAGTGCCGTGTCCGTTTTTGGGGCTGTTTTCCCCCCTATGTTCTCGCCACGGATGTTGCGCCCCCGCATCATCGGCCCCCATTTCACGTATAACTGTTTTAACTACGGTAGAACGTCGTTTATCCGCGCTAATTGGGGACCAAGTGTCGTGCGGATAATTGCATTTGATGCAGAAAAACACGCGCAGTACACTTTTAAACCCTTCTTCGCTATCTAACTTCGATGCATAGCTCAAAATTCCGTATTTTCAGGCTTTGATATCGTAAACAGTCAGTTGTAGAGTCTATTGATACTCTAGCTTTTTTCTCGATCGATTAAACATTCTGATTTCGTTCAACTTTGTCACTACTCGTTCAGGTGATAGTTAATACTGTATAAAACCGCAATTTTACGGTGCGAAAAGCGTGTTTTACGTGCGCGGATGATTGACGTGCGGATAAACGACGTTCTACTGTAACTAAAAACTGAGAAGTTGGTACGAGAAGCCCGAATGGAATTGAGGAGCGCATTATCGTGGAGAAAATAAGGGAGTGGTTCTTTCGTTCGTGCACTAGCTGCTTACGCCGGCGGTCTCCGTGCTTTGTCATGCTACTCTTGCATGGTACCGTACTTATTTCGGTTTGGTCTGTTTGTGTTTTTTTTAGCGTCTAACGCGTCCAATGCCAGCGATAGCGAAGCCGGTAGCGTCCGTAAGTAAACCCTTTCCTTGCTTTCGCTCGCCTGAAAGTTTAAAACGCACGTCTTCTTCCTTTCGCTTTCGACTCGGTGAATCCTTTTTGGGTTTTGTTTGGTTTTTGTTTTTTACTTATTAAGGACCAAACATCGGTTAAGCTTGAGATCGATTGCATCTTGCGCTTGCAAACTCAAAAGGCGTACTATTCTGTATATCGGAGTAGGTTTTAAAGTGGAAGCTTGCGTTTTTAGTTATTGTTTTGTTGTTGGGGGAATAAAAAAAAACAGGTGGACCGGACGAACCGGTGTTGTCGTACGAAGCCGTCCAGCAGCAGGAAGTGAAGTACACGAGACCGGTGATCATCCTGGGACCGTTAAAAGACAGGGTCAACGACGATTTGATTTCCGAGTTCCCCGATAAGTTCGGAAACTGCGTTCCTCGTAAGTTCAAGTTTTGGGGGGGTTTAAGTTCGGAAGGTTTGACACGGGAACGGTTTGCAACGTACGGTAGATACCACGAGACCGAAGCGGGAGTACGAGGTGGACGGGCGCGATTACCATTTCGTGACGTCACGGGAGCAGATGGAAAGGGACATTCAGAACCACCTGTTCATCGAAGCGGGCCAGTACAACGAGAACCTGTACGGCACGAGCGTGGCTTCCGTCAAGGAGGTGGCCGAGAAGGGGAAACACTGCATCCTGGACGTGAGCGGCAACGCGATCAAGCGGTTGCAAGTTGCGGGCATTCACCCGATCGCCATCTTCATAAAACCGAAATCGGTCGAGTCCATCATGTAAGTCTCGTGCGTGATGAAGTCGCAGCAGTAAAAAAAAAGCTGTTTTTCAAAATCTTGCGGTTTTTTTGCGCAGTGAGATGAATAAGCGGATGACGGAGGAGCAGGCGAAGAAGACGTACGAGAGAGCGCTCAAGTTGGAGCAGGAGTTTGGAGAATACTTCACCGGTTAATTTTGTATTATTATTTTGTTATGTGCCTTTACGTAAGAAACTTGGTACGAATCTTCTTTTGCGCTTTCGCTCCTCGTTGATAGCCGTGGTGCAAGGGGACACTCCCGAAGAGATCTACGCAAAAATCAAAGAAGCCATCCATGACCAGGCCGGTCCCGCAATCTGGGTGCCATCGAAGGACAAACTCTGATGAGTGCTTTTACGGCCGGACGAGGAAAGTTGAGCGACGATGAAAGATTCACGCCCGGTTACGTTACTTTACTACGGGACGCGGCGAGGAAGACTTGGGGCAAGATGGATGATGATGATGATGATGACGATGACGATGATGATGATGACGATGACGATGACCTGAGCAACCGTCACTTCCGGACACGGGCAGCTGTTGGGCGTTTTGTTTTTTTTTTGCTAAAGAACCAACCGGAAGATGACCGTTTCTCATCTTCCGCCGCCATTTTCATTTTCTCCTTTAATAAGCGCGCATTTTCCCCAGAGGAAGACAAGAAGGAAAAGACTCGAGGATCGTGTACGGTACCGATGTCTTTTTGAAATTAAGGGATAAGGAGGAAGAGGATTTTTATTCACACTAACCGTTGCGCTTTTTTTCTCTATCTCTCTATCTCTCATCTCCCGTTTCGTTTAGTTGGCCGCGGCGAAAAAATGAAATGTTTTTACTTTTTTCCCAGAACATCGTCGTCTAATTTAATTTATACTTTTTGTTTTTCTTTCTCTCTGTCTCTACGTTGGCAGGTTGGAAAGCCTTTCATGTTGGAATTTGTCTCTTTACAGTGCTGTTTTGTAAATACGATACTTTTGAACTGTACAGTAAGAATCGTGTAGATAAATGATATACATATATGTACACAGGAGATGCAACTGTTGCTCAGAATTTCTTCTTGGGATCGGAGTGGCGAGGAAACGCGCAAAACGCTATATCCGAGATTCGTACGTGTCGCATTATTATATAGTATTATATAGTTTTTGTTTTTTAATTTTTGGGCCAATGATTTCAATGTTTTTCACACGGGTTATCCGTTTTTTCCCCGCAGCTTCGATCAGGAAATTTATCGATTTGTAGGTTGTGTGTCGTTATCGCATAGTTCTACTCTTCTAATCAATGGTCTGGTTATATACTATAAAAATAAATGTCACTATCTATGTTTTTATACGTTCGTCTCTGCAGATTTTCTTTTCCGATTTCAACTGGCATGAAAGGGTTATGTATTTTTAAGTCAAATTCTGAATGCGTATTTTTATTGAATACAACATGGTCGAGAATGCTCAAAGTGGGAATAGTCTGGGTCATTTAGGGGTTACATTTGATATTCCTGTCAAATTGAAGACATGAATAATGTATTATCAACGGTATTTTATTTTATTTTGCATAGGTTTGAGCTGATTCCAACATCGCAGTGGTAAATTTGATTCGGTTTGACAACGTTAAATGGCGCCACTGCGGCAAGTTCGTTGCAACCGAGGTTAGCGTACCGGTACGTACCGGTATAGATTCATTTTCAATTCAAATCTTGGTTGGCGAGAGGAAAGGTTGCTACTCCGCCTTGACTAAGCTAGGTAACTGGTTGTTTTGTTATTTTTGTTGCTCCTGTTGATGGCTAATACTCATCAAAATGCGATTCCGCGTTGAAATTGTGGATTTGGGGCTTATTTTTTGCGTTTCTAAAGTGTTTTTCGCAGCCAAATTTTTCCCGCTCTCGCATATGCATGCCTTGACGAAAGTTTGTGACCCTCGACCTTGGAGCTCGTTTTGTTGTGTAATCTCTCCTAGATTCCCGTATCTGATCGGCTATTTCTGTCGAAATATCTATTGGCTATGAGCATATAATGTGTTTAATTTAGCTGTTGTGTAATAATACTGATTACTAAATAAATGTTTTATTTTTCAACGTAAAATTTGTCGATCAAAGTCCAGTGGTCTCATTTGCCAAAAGAAAGTTCATTTTACTACTGAATTAATTGCTTAATCAAGGATGTTTGTTTTTTTGTAAAGAGTCAAGTAAAGTGGAAGTGGATGGGTGGATTGTTCATTTAAAAGAGTCCTTAATAAATTGTGTAATATAATTATATATATTTGCGTTTGTAAATGTGTAATCTGCTCTTGTTTCTGCACATTTATTGCTTTTTTGGACAGTAATATATGATTTTGTTGTTTTCCTTAGTTTTTTGCAGCGCAGTAAATGGAAATGAGTGAATCTCTTAATCAGCTTCAACGGCATTTAACTCGTTTGCTGCTCTTCTTTCTGTTGCTTCCCCAATTTTGCATCAACCAATTATCACAGGACGCAGACGAGTTGCTGAATTGGTGTCTGGATGGCCAAAGTCACAAGGAACTACCTGGACCCGAAGATGATCTTCACACTCATGTAAAAATTAAGAAAGTCGAATCGTAATATGTTTCTTGATGTTTGAAATTGCTTATAGTGTACACCTTGGGAGAAGCATTCGTGCTGCACGCCGAATACAACTCACAGGGTCCATCAGCAGGATTTCGACATGTACAATTTCAACTGGGATCACTGCGGTGTCGCGGAAACTTTGTCCGATGCGTGCCGCAAGGAGTTCGTCAAAGACTTGTGTTTCTACGAGTGCGAGCCCCATCTTGGCCCGTGGGGTGTCAAGGTATAATTCATTAATTTACTGCAATCCTACCGCATCATTGGAGTCGATTTCGAGTACATGAAACAATTTGTGGGGCGCGCGTGACTCCCACAAAATGCGATTTTTCTTTTTCCTTGCTGCAAATGCCGTGAAGCATGGCAGTTTTCATTTATTTCAATGATAGTACAGTCCTCCCTCATTATTCCGGCAGATAAGGGACCAGAAATTAACTAATAATGACGAATTTTAACAGCAGAAACTACGTTTTATTGTATACATAGCACATAGGGCATGTACTGTATACACATTTGTATTGAAGGTAAACGAGCTAAAACAGTACAAATTAAGAACAAATTTACTTGCTTCGTAAGAATACCAAAGAAAAAATATGCTGCAGATTTTCTACAGAAAAACATTGATTTTTGCAGAAAATCTACAGAAATTCCTATAATTTTGCAGATTATAATCAATATTTATGTGCAGAAAATGTAGCAGCATATTTTCAGATATGACTGCAGATTTTCTGCAGAAAATATATTAATAGTTTACAGATTTCATACAAATATTTGTAGATTTCCTACAGATTATTTTCAGTCATTGCGGAAATTCTGCAGAAACCACTATTTAAAATTTTAGAATAAATAATAGAAACAGAGTGAATGGAATAAATTATATGAGCGTGAATGTACAGAAATTCTTAAGATTGAAATCTTCATTTTCCTCCCGACAAGTTTACTAAAAAAATTCAGGAGGAAGGCCAAAAAAAACGCCGGATTTTCGAGGGAGGACTGTATAGTCGTTTTTGGCAAAGCAGTTATATTTTTAAGTAACATAACTTTGAATGATTGAAATCGTTATTACATTGTTAGCTTATTTTGGGCCAGGATAATAAGAAAATACGGACGGAGAGGTTCGTCAACGTGCCCATCTGCGCCACGGACTGCGATATATGGTACTCGTCGTGCAAGAGCGATTACACGTGCGTAGATAACTGGTCCAAGAAATTCATCTGGAAGAACGGTAACGTATAGGAAGACCAATTTTAATCCCGTTTCTTAAGTACGTGAACACCGTTGCTACGTGTGTACGTTAGGGAGAAACGTTTGCCCGCCAGGCTCCGAGTGCCGGTTGTTCAGCGAGGTATTTGGGGACTCGAAAACCTTTTGCGAAAATGTGAGTGAACACGCACACACATGGGGTTAATTCTCTCGTTTGACAAGATACACGATTGATCGCAAAGGGCTGTATGGTAGGTTTGGGATGGATCGTTCAAGTACACGCCGGAAAAGGAGCCGTGCATGCGGTTGTGGTTCAACGGGTCCTTGGGAAACCCGAACAAGGATGTTGCTCGCGAAAGGATCCGCCAACTTACGGCCGAGTGGCAAAGCAACCGGTCGTGCAATAATAGACCTTCGTGCCTTTTGGGAACCGTATTAGCGGTAGCATTTGTGAAATGCCTGCTACGGTAATCTCGTATACAAATATTGAAATACAAGCAATATTACATGCGTAAAAAGGTTGTGATAGCATCGATACTTGATCACAAAAAATAACCGCGTTGTCGCAGAGGTACTCGGAAGAACGCGTGCGTGGACAAACAGAGATTGTTATTTTTTTCTACTTGCACAGCAAATTATTATTAAAGATGAGTTATCTAGTTTTGGGGGTTTTTTTGCGCGCAAAATTTCCAATCGCTGATTTGGCTAATGGGAGTGTAAACGAAAACGAGACTTCGGTTACCTCGTTTTATCTGGTGCGTATTTTTCCCCCAAGTTTTACTTCGTTATATGTACTGTAATCCAGTAGTCTATCAGTTGGTTGCGTAAGTTTTGTGTGCTGATTGTCTGCACATCAATCTTTGAACCGACTTCTGGAAAGTTTCCAACCCGGAGGTTTATTACAGAGCGTAGTTACTCTGCAAAACTGCATTTATCAATTAGTCAAATTATTTACATGATCTATATAAAGGCACGTTGAACTCCTTGTGTTATTTGCACATTTGATAATAATTAATCGAGCACAGTACGCACTGGAGAAAAAAAAAATGAGACTTTATAATGTCTGCAAAAACACGGGGATCAAATTTCAGTAGCAACCATTTTGAAAACACCACTATTGATTACGTTCCAACGTTTAATTTTCTAACTGGTAGATTTGTAGATCATAAGTTTGCGGAAAACAATTTGCGGTTCTTAAAAAACGAATCGGGTTTAGTATAACAGTCTGTGAAAAGTTCTCGTCATTCTACGTTTAAAACGGTTTCCTGTTCTGGAGCTGGTTCCGGTTCAAGATTAATGAAATAATGACTGGCTGATTTGAAACACCTTTGAGCAGCACTGATACGGGCAGTGTGGTGGTGTAATAATAAGTGTATCTTGATCCTGCAAACAAAGATAGCGAGGGTAATATAAAAAGGGATGCGTGCAGATTCCCACAATCCGACTGCTGTGTTCTTCTTGATCTTCCAACACCTGTGGGCAGATGTGAGTGCAGGTTTTTTCAGAAATCTTTCTTTAATTGCTGCAATATGAGAATTATATTTTATTTGTTTTTTTGGACAGAACGAAACATAATGGACGCAAAGCTGAAGAAATTGTACGATGGGTTTGACCCGGTCGAGTACGTCAAGACTTATTTCGCCAATCCCGAAGAAGGAGTGGATAGTCTTCTGAACGCAGTTCACAAACTCTACTCTTCAGGTATACATATTGTATTATAAGTAGTGTGTGACTTCTTCAGTTTTCACAACGCAAGGATCCCAACAATATATAACCGTGTAATTTTGTTTAATTCCCACTTATAAGATCTTTTGGCTGATTACATGTCATTCCTGTTCTATTCTCTGTTTGCTTACGGTGAGCTAAGAACAGAATTGGAAATGGCCCCAGTTTCTATTTAAAGATGTGATCACCTTGAAATAGAAGAAAATATGATCTTGTCTCTGCCAGTTCACTGATCGTTACGCTAGTTTGTTGAAATTTATTTACGCGTTCTTCCGCAAAGGTGCCGTGACAGGGACCACTCTGCTGGATGCCGGCACCGGGCCGAACGTCGGTACGCTGGTCAGCGCGAGCAGCGTCTTTCCCGAAATCTACACGAGTGACTACAACGAGAAAAGCAGGAAAGAAATGGAGAAGTGGAAAGCGAACAGCGGTGGACTCGACTGGTCGATCGTGTTCGGTAAAGTCGGCGCCATTGAAGGCAAAAGGTTTGTCTTTATATACTTCATCCTGTATTTGATGTTATTATTACTACTACTACATTACAAATCTTCATCTATCGCACGTGATAGTGCTGGGGATTTGGAAAGCCGGTTGAGGAAAGCGTTGAAAGACGTATTTCCTGCCGACATCTTGCTGGCCAACCCTCTGGAGCCGGTCAAGAAGACCTTCGATGCCGTGCAGAGCTTCTTCACCCTGGAAGCCGTCGTGTCAAACGAAAACGAGCTGAAGACCGCTGTCAAGAACTTGGCATCCTTAATCAACAAGGGCGGACTTCTGATTTTGGGCGGGATCGCCAACGCCACCGGTTACACGATCGGCTCCGAGAAGTTCCCGATATTCCCGTCCAATCCCGAGATGGTGAAGAACGCGTTGACCGCGGCCGGCTTGACCGATGTGAGTGTCATCACGAAGGCGAGAGAGAATCCCTCCAAGCCTTTCGACGGAGACACTTATTATTTCATAACCGGTGTTAAGCAGTAACAAAATAAAAGACATTTTCTATTCGCAATACGTGTTTACTATTTCGTTATACCGCCGAACGCGGAAATGTTGACCAGCATGCAATAATATCGCCAAAACACGTGCATTTCAAATGAAGTGTTTGTTATATTTCTCCTACAGGGAGGAAGGAAATAAAGAAAATATAATTACATAGGTAGCTGTGCTTTATATTTTATTTATTCTTGATTCAGTGTTTACGATTATGTACATAATATGAAATATTTTGACCGACATGGGGAAAATTATCGATTTGGATACATGTCACGGAACTAGCTTTGAAATGCTATATTATGCAGTATTATTTGTTTTTAATTCCACATTATATACTGTGTATAAGTCTGCAGTGATTTTATAATTTTAAATTTATTTTAAATAATACCCCCGCCCCGCCCCCAATCAAATAAACGCCCCCCCCCCCCCCCACCACTTTATGCCCGCATCTTGAAAGAAGGGACCTTTCAAACGATTGGGCGTTTTTACCGGCAAACTTGTTTTAAGAGTCTCACAAATGCTTTTGTCATATGAAGAGATCACAAAACTGCATGGAAACGATGATTGACGCGGTGTGTATGGGGGAAATTGGGAAAACAATGGCGGCCTGACCAATAGAATGCGTATACAAGCTTGGCCACCTTTCCCCTTTGTTATGTAATGGCTCTATTCTGGTGTATTACTCGCACGCCCTCTATTGGAGCGTTGAGGAATCGTGGGCGTATTGTAGTTTTCTCGCGTGGTCCGTGTTTCTGGACCAAGTTTTTTCAGTGAAATGGACAAAATATTGATGTTAACTGTATTTATTTCATTTGTACAATTCATAGCAGTCGTTTTGGGCGGGTGAGTATCTCGAAATAAACCTTTTTTTTACGAATTTCCTGGTTGAAATTGACGTGTCTCGCAATGACCTTAAAATATAGTAAATATCTAATTACACGTCATGTTTTAAAAAATGTGATTGTGAAATTTTTCAGCCGGGATTTCTATAAAATTCTCGATGTACCTCGTACCGCAAATACAAATCAAATAAAGAAAGCTTACCGCAATAAAGCCAAAGAAATGCATCCGGATAAGAATCAAGACGATCCCAAAGCACAGGATAAATTTCAAGATTTAGGTGCTGCATATGAAGCAAGTATTTTAATTATTATTTTATACAAGAATTTACCCGCGTAATTCTCGTTAAATTAATGAAAATACGTATCCTATTTTACGGAATTCACTTTGCGTAATAAGATATTTCTTTTGGATTATGAATTAATTAAATCAATAATGAAACACTTAATATTTATACATTGAAAAGGATGAACGATTCTTGTCAATGTTCTCGAGAATTTCTTATTATATTGGAATTAAATGTGTGTTAATTGTTGCAGGTATTATCCGATGAGAATAAGCGGAAGACGTACGATAGATGCGGGGAAGAATGTCTTCAGAAAGACGAAAGAGGTGGAGGTGGAGATCCATTTTCCAGGTGAGAATCTTGAATCGAGATGATAATACAATTTACATGCTCAATACCGTGTTTTCTTTACAAACACCGTGCAGCTTCTTTGGAGATTTTGGAGGTTTCTTCGACATGGGAGGCGGCAGGGAACGCAACCCCGAAGTGCCCAGAGGAGCCGACGTAGAAATGGACATTTGGGTGACGTTAGAAGAACTGTACACGGGACATTTTGTAGAGGTACCAATCGCAGAATGTCTGCTACTGTTTCTAAGTTGTTTGCTACTTATGTTTTAGGGGCCATCCATAAATGATGTCACGCTCCAAGGGGGTGAGGGGGTCGTTCAAAGTGTGATAAGGGAGGGGGGATTAATTACTAGTAATGTGATGTCACACACCTCAAAGGTTTATAGCTGACACATTTAATAGGAATACAGTTTTAATTGCATTTTCAGTCCCATGGGCATCCGGTTTCCTTATCCCTTCCTTATATGGGCATTGGAAGGGCCAAATATTCCCAGCTCAGATTGGCTGGGGAGGGATGAATGTGAAAATCATTTACACCACTTTATTCTTTGCTTTCTGTGTATCAACTCCAAAGAGACAATGAATTATAAACGGACTGAACCCCCTTTTGCTTTCGTGCCCTCGATTCGTTCAATCTTCAATTGAAAGTTGTTATTTCGCACGCTTCAACAGTGCGGGTCACACCAAGTGTCTCGCTGCGTCCACAGGTTCGCTATCGCTAAGTTAGGAGGTCGCAGGTCAAAAATATCTAAATTCTCAGGGATGTGTTTTACGAAACCTTGCAAGTAATTGCTTGTGTGTATACTGAAAACATTCTGGTACGGACGTTATCGCAGGTTATACGCTACAAGCCTGTAATTAAGCCGTCACACGGTACGAGGAAGTGTAATTGCAGGAAGGAAATGGTAACTAAGCAGTTGGGACCGGGAAGGTTTCAAATGATACAACAATCCGTCTGCGACGAGTGCCCCAATGTCAGGTTGTTCGAAATTCTTGTATTTCCGGTTGAAATAAAATTGTAATTGTATTAAAATATACATCTGCGGCGTTAGGCTTGTGAACGAAGAAAGGGTTCTTGAAATTGAAGTAGAAGCCGGCATGAAAGACGGACAGGAACAGAAATTCGTAGCCGAAGGTATTTTTCCTGCTAAATTTCTCAAAATAGATTTACACTTTTTTTAAAAAAATATTTTCCTATAGGAGAACCGCACGTTGACGGTGAACCGGGTGATTTAAGACTGAAGATTAAAACGTTGCAGTAAGTATAAATATATAGAAATATGTAATTTGCGAGCTGACATTTCGTTTTCTTTCACTCTCGAGACATCCGATATTTGAGAGACGAGGGGATGATCTTTACACGAACGTGACGATATCTCTTGCCGACGCTCTGTCGGGTTTCGAAATGGATATTATTCACCTAGATAAGCATAAGGTATTAAACTTAATTAGAGATGCTGGGTTTTTGTTTCAAAAACTCGAAAGCAAAACGGGTTTGCTTCACAGGTCCACGTTACGAGGGAAAAAGTTACGTGGCCCGGCGCGCGGATCCGCAAGAAAGGCGAAGGGATGCCGAATTACGAGAACAACAATCTATTCGGCACGCTGTACATTACGTTTGACGTCGAGTTCCCCAAGAATGATTTGACGCAATCTAACAAAGACGGTATTTTCTTATTATCATTTTAAATTAAATTTCATTTGTATAACAGCATAGTGAGAAATTAATAGTGTTCTCTTTTAATTTGTAGAATTACGGAAAATCCTTGGGCAAAATTCGATAAACAAAATTTATAACGGTCTGCAAGGCTATTGATGCGATTTGACGGGTTTGTGTGTAATTATTTGCTGGAAACCAACTGTTAATTTGTAAAATGAGCTGTGCACGTGAAGAAGATGGGAAAAAACGAACAAATTAAACAGAAATTTACAAATGTTGGACTCAAAATGCTCGCAGGTCAACACGAATTTTGTTTCAATACAAACAGAAACAAGTACTAAGTTTTGTATTCATGTCCTTTACTCTTGCTTACATTACATTCACAGTTATTAAATTTGGTTAAGTTATATTGAAGCCAAACTATTTGATCAATACACCGATCCAATCGTACGTTCTTGGTAACGAGACTTTTACCAGTTTCGGATTAAATCTGTTTCCTAAGCCTCTTCTTCAGTTCTCCGGGAAGCTTTTCGTAGCACTTCTTGCAAATCGGCTTCATGTCCAATTCGTAAAACGTTGTCCTGTAAAGGTAAATTTCTCAGAAGAAGTCTTTATTAAAAAACAATGCCGCCACTTATTACTTTGGGCTTATCTTTCTGTCGCACGCAGAACAAGTTATGTGTTCCACGCACCAAACTTTGTTCAAAGCTCTGAATGCTGCCAAAAATAGGAATCTGTTTCATCCGTACGTTGTGGGGGACGAGATCGACTCGCTTACCTATTCCCACGATGACATTCTGACACTTGAAGCACAGATCGCCAAAGAACTGTTATTCGAGCAACAATAATACAGATAAGTGAAGCTGTATAAGAACGTGAATCGAGTTGGAACTGACATGGTGGTAATGATAATCGCAATAAGCCTGGCCCCTCATCTCGTAGTGTCTGTGTCCGAGGAACGGCTTCTCGCATTTGCAGCATACGAAGTGCTACGGTTTGCAGTCGGGATCCGTAAAAAAGAAAGGTAAGAAGATCGGGGGTGGACAAATATTTATTTACCTCTACGTGCCAGGTTTTGCCTAGTGCCCTTACGACCCTTTCCTCGATGGGCTTGTGGCACGCTCCGCAGATGGGAACGCCCATCTTGTCGTGGCACCGTAAGCAGTAAAGATCTCCCCGAAGCTCGCGAGCGTTGGAAGCCAGTTCGCAGCTGTTCACAAAAACCAAATGTCCATAACAAGGGAATTAATAATGATGACCTGACAAGGTTTTCTAAGATATCCTGACAGTTACACCAAGAAATAAAACTATACAACTTATTGCAAACTCTTTGTTGTGCGATTGTTTTTTGGTATAATTTTCAGGTTACCTTAGAAAAACCTTGTCAGTTCAACTTCAAATGTGAACTGTCACTCAGAGATGATGCTGAGAAATGCATTGACAACTTCCAAAACAAAAACAGGGTAGTGCAAAAGTAACTTTACGCATGTAATGCCGAGTGTATGTTTGCTAATGTATCGTGTAATGCCGAGTGCTTGTTTGCCAATGTATCGCAACCATCGGGTGCAAATGAACTCGCGCCGAACCCTCTTTGTGAGTCGTCATGTGTAACCGAACTCGCACCGAACCTCCTTTGTCCTCCGGTTCAAGCGGGGCCAATGAGAACGCAGGAAAAGGGTATAAATAGAGAGAGCAGTGAGAAGGAGGAGTGACGAGAGAGAGATCATGCGCGCACGCTTATCCGAGCTTACGTTCATTGGAGACGCCGTTTTAAAGAGCAGAAGAGCAGCAGAGTTCAAAACCGTTTGATCCTTGTAGTTTTCCACAGTTTGCCAGCTCAAATATATTATTGTTGATGACCAGAGTGAACATTATTTATATTGTGACGACGACCACGACAACACTTAATTGTTAAGTGAAATGTTACTTTTGCACATCTGGATATGACGAGAGTCCAAAACATTTTGCAAGTTTTCTTTTAGGGAGCTTGCGACTCTGTGAATAATTATTTCCCAGAAGACACCAATGCGTAGCAGTTCACCTTAGAATCTCGCAAAAAATGTGATCTACTTGCACGCCTTGCAACTGAAGTGATACGCGTGGTACGTTTGTCCGCGAAACCGTAGGGGCCCTTCGTCGATTATTTCGCTAGACCGGAATAAATACGTGTGGAAATTACAATTAGTTTCCATGTTTATTTTCAAAAAAATTACATACCGGCATTTGTGGCAGATTTCTTTTCTCATACTGTTTGCTTTTTCCATAACGTTACAGTCTTTGCAGAGCGCGCGGCCGGCGCTGGCCACGAAGCCGATGTCGGCCAGCGGCTTGTTGCAAATCTTGCATACAAAACATTGAGGATGCCAATCTCTTTTCATCGCTTTGATCACACGTCCCAGAACGAACTGCCCTAAAAATGACGAGAATGGTAGCCGCGCAAAGTACCACGCGTAAAAAAGGACTATATTATACTGCAAGTGCCGCAGATCGGTGCGTAGAGCTGGTTGAAGTCGTATTCGCAGTACACCCTTTCCCCAAACTAAATAAAATTCAGTTATTGCTTGTTAAACCTCGCGATGCAGATACACTTTTATAAGTCATCTTATATACGAACCTGGAAGCAGACGTCTTCGGGAAAGGGCTTGAAACATTGAGCGCACCTGTTTCGGTGCGAGTGCATTTCATTAATTCCCGTATGTCATTGATAAGTAAGTAAGACACAACATTTCTGGTTAATTGTTCTTACACGAAACACTCCTTATGCCACACTTTGCCGTTTAAATTGAAAATCTTCTCGTCCTGCGCGAATCCAACGTGGCACCGTGTGCAAAGCATGTTCATGGTCATCGAGGACAAACTGTTGCAAATGAATTTGTTTAAAGGCGAACTGATACATAAGATTCTTACAAAAATTTTGCAAATGAATATTTCGTATTTACTGTTTCCGAGTTATTACAGTTAATATATTTTTATAATGCAGGACCAGGAATCATTTTATTTACAATATTAATTTGTATCTGACTAAAGTTTGCAGTCATTGAAGTAATGTACGTTACCTGTTGAGGTTTTCCTCCATATTTATTGCGGATAGAGTGGATTGTCTCAATTTTGGTGGTAAGGCTGGTGGAATTGAATCGTCGTCTTCACGGTTCCTTAAAGTTACGGCATAGTTTTGCAAGAGGTTTTCGCTGCTGGCTTTGCGGCGCTGATACAAGTCGCTCATTTTCGGGTCCAGTTCCATGATGGCCCTTTGTAATCGGACTAAATTTATGCTAAAGTGTATTGAAACCGACTGTGTTACTTTTTCATCGCGTGGAGGTGTACCGATTGCGCGGCCACTCCTCTGCGCACGTATCGCGATAAGTGTCAGAAGCCTTGGAGACTTCAGATATTCATGTCTTATCTTATTAGCCCATGTAAATATTTTCAGTGTATGAAATCACAGCGTATACTGCCTTGAATAACTGTGATATTCCCGTAATTATTAAGTATTTGCAAGTTTTTAAGGGTACTGTCCGGCCGCAAGTAATCGTGTTAGATACTCTTCTGAAAAAATTGACTAATTTGATGTTTACTCTGTATTTTGTACATATTTTTTACTAAATGTAGACCTTCAATTTGAAGCTGCTCAATATGGCGAATAATTAATTAATGAATAATAACATTGCAAGTTGCCGCGATTTACATTCATTGATCGCCAATTATGACCTTAATTAATCTGTTCATTTATACTGTATATTAAATGTATTGAATTCAAAATTCAAGAAAGTAATTCTGATTTTAAATTTGTTTATTGGGGGGTACTTTAATTAATCGGTGCGCTTTTGGCAAACTGATAGGTGACATCCAGGTGGCGCGGCAAGTTTTCATTATATTTAGGATAGCAGAAGTCCACAGCTGCTTTCAACTTTGCAGTTATAGTTTCGTTTATTTCCACTCGGAAATCATTTTAAAATACAAACCCCTTTTGATTTTATGCATTTTCACGCGCAAACTTCACGTCAAATAGCGTAAGTTTCTTTTACGTTCGGTACACTAACGCACATCAGCAATTTTGTATGTAGTCTTGTTTCTGTTAGTTGTGCTCTTAACAATGTCGTAATTCAACATTTAATAGTATTCAATAAGGTAGTATTTAAACGTGGTTCAATTTATGCTTTTGTTCGGAGATGGCCGCGTCCCGCACGCGAGTGTTTGCGTTATCGTTACCTGAAAAAATCCAATTTTGCACAGTATTTCCTCCACTTAAGTTTCCTTTATTAATTCACATTTTTGCGTAAAGTTTCTTGACAAAGTGACCAGGTTTTTATATTTGAAATCCTCTCTCTTTACACAGTCTCATCGCGTTGGTGACGTGCGTACGTGTCGCGGCACGCGATAAGATACCGAATGTAAAACTTGAAAGAAATTACATTTCCCACTAACTTAAATTGGCTAGAATATAATAATAATATTGAATTTGTTGCGGAGTAGTATTTCGCTTTTGTCCGAATTGGTGCTCAGGTGTTTTTTGACACATGTGGCACGGCTTACGTAAAATCGGTTACCGTGTGAAGGACGCCAAACAAATACTGCACTTTATATATTGTTGCCAAATATCGTTTATTGCAATACGTACAGAAATTACAACAAAGAAGAGCTGACATTATTGTAAAATACACTTTAGAATATAGTTACGTGAGTTTCGTACATCCGAGAAATCTAAACTTGCGCACCGATCGATTGACATTGATATTGGAATAACAAGTTTGCTATTATGTTTTATTTCAGATTACGATGTTGAAACCGTCTGGACGTCATCTTCAGAGGAGGAATAGCAGCATTAAGAAGAACGTCTTGGATGCTGGGAATGGGAGCCAAATTGGAAGTCTGGATCATCTGACACCCGAGGAATGTGCTCACATCTTAGATGTCATAAGGAGGGACCAGGAATTGTGGCAGCAAGATGGTGCTGGAAATACACAAAGGTAAAAACGTGCAATTTAGTCTTTATTACTCATAATGTACATATAGTGATCTTTGAGCGAATTGTGTGACTCGTTAATTTTGAAATGTTCATTGCTGCAATTAATACTCAAAAATATAGGAAATAATTATGAGAAATGGGTAATTATTGTTTCTGATTACACAGGTCTGCAAAACAAACATGAAATTTCTAGCTGCATGGGATATTTTAACTGAATTGCATGTTTTAAAGGTCGCAGACCACTTGCATAGCATCCGATCAAATATATTTTCTGCAAAATCAAACACATTTTTGATAAAAACACTTATTTATTACAATTAACCAATAATATATTTTCTCACAACTAAGATTTTCATGTTTTCACTTCTCTTTTAAGTCGTTCATGGGGAGAAGGAAAGGTTTTTAATGTCAATTAATTACTAAACAGGCTGAAGCAATTTTTTCGAGGAGGAAATGAAAAAGCTCATCCATTAGCTCAAAAATTGCACTGAGAAAGAAAACGACTATGTCGAAAAATAGTGTTGGATATTGGTATGCAAACCTGTAAATATGTAACAAAATACTATACTGTTGTCAGATATTTAAACAATTCAGTACTTTACTTTTGAACCATGCCTCGTGCAAACAAAAACTTGTATAAAACTCAAAAAATGACATGATGGAACTTCTTTTGGTACTTTTTCCCCCCATTTTTGCCAAGTTTAAATCTATAAGAAAATGTATAAAAGCTCGCAGACCTGTGTTATATTCATATTTTCTCATAACTTTAAATGTAGTAAAAATTATGATTTAGTTTTGTCATAATGTGCAATATGGCAGTTATGTAATTTCAGCTAGGTTTTCATATTTTAGGGTAGTAGAGTGTAATTGGCGCAAAATTAATAACCATTTTTATCACGGTTGGCGTAAAAACATTGGTTAGATATAATGACGTCATACAACTCTTATCAAAATGGACGTACAGTGAGGTCATTGTCCTTTATTTTTATATTTCATATATTATTTTGTGTAAAATCTTGACAAGGTCTTTAATGCATGGCCTTTTTAATGACAAAACAATCTTGAATCTGCATATTGCAATAGGAAACTGAAATAGTTCATTAAAATGGCTGAATTAAGTATCACAAATTTTGAATGATTTTCAAAAACAATGGCAATATATTTTATTATTTGATTTAATATTTATTATTGTGGCATTTCATTTGGTCGTAAAATGCAATGTAGGCCTACATTACTTTGAAAAAGGTGTATATATTGGACCGGTTGACTGGACAATGAGAACTACTAACATATATAATGTGTAGTTTACTACACAGGAACAGGTTGGGAATTTCAAGAGCAACACTTTAAACGTTTCCGGAAGCAATTTTGCAAATTGGTTTTGGAAAAAGGCTTTGTGTGTAGAAATTTGCAATGATGAATGTGATGACCGAGAAGCCGTTATGTAGAACATTGTTTGTTCAAACTAAGGTTTTTGAATTGTATTTCTCTAGTCGAGTGTTGAATACCTGCAAAATATTTCCGCCTCTGACGCAATTAATAACTGGGCTAGTCGAGTCTGCAAAATAGCAACTGTATATGTTCTTACTTTTTTCAAGAGTTTGCAGGAAAAAATAACATTTCCAGTTTTTTTTTTACACGAAATGAAATAATGAAACAATGAAATAATACTGTGCAAAATTGAAGTTTTAGTTGAGCAAATTTGTGTAATATGTAGTAGAAAACACCGACATTTGGATGAGGTTAAAATTCAGGTAATGCGATTCTGCAAAACATTTTATTCACAGATTACAGGAAATTACATGCAAAAAATTGATGCATTTCCAGCAAAAATCATTCAGAAGTTCACAATTTTATTTGGATCGGTCATCTTAATATGAATGGGGTATGACTGCCTTAATGGCGACCAAAAACAAGTGTTTACACACGCTTACTTCTCAATTAACTTAGCAGCCAACTTGGTAATAGGCAACTAAGTTAATTGAAAAGAAATGAAATGCTGTTCAGACACAATTAATACCTAGTTTCGGCCAAATGTAATCGATTTAAATGTACAATTATCGATATGTAGCAAATGTAACGATATCACTCAAAATGGCTACCGTACAGGAAGAAGGCTACAAACTGAAAGCATTTGTAATATATCGATAAAAAAACTATTGGTTTATAGTTGACAATTAAATTGTCTGTGCAAACGGGGTATTAGGGTTTTTTTGTTGGCCGCCATTACGCCAGTCAGCCACAAGTAGGCCTATATACCTACTTGTGTAATGGCGGCCTAAGAACTCCTGTAGTAAGTGTAATTATGAAGAACCTGATTTGAATTAACCTACTTTAGTATTTACTATAGGTGTTTTAATTGTCATAGAATAGAAGAACACAATAAACGATGAAGCATTTTGGTTTTTTGGGCGCCATTTTGATTTTAAGTTGCCGCAGTTATCGATATAATTATCGATTAAACTTCCAGCCTTATCTTCACTTTGAGGAAAAATGCGATGTGCCAAAGATTTCTCACTCGTCAGTTGCACACTTGCACTGTTCGTGTTCACACACGTGTTGTGGAATCGAGCAAAGGAATCCTAATTGGAATTTGCCGTTCCATTGTTTTATTCGGCGCCATTTTTGTATGGTTATCGAAGCGTTTCCGGCAGCTCATTGGCTGGACTGAATTGTCGCTTTGCGAATCGTACGTCTTTTAAGTTTAAGGAGTTGAACTGTTTTAATTCCCATACCTTCGTCGATGTTGTCTCATTCGCAAAGTTATTATTCGCAAAAGCGATCGATTTGGGCAATGGCGATGGAAAATGTAGTTCCCATTGTTTCTGTGGGAATCTGCACTTTTATCGTTTTCCTCCATATCAGACAATACCTGAGGAATCGGTGAGTAAGTTAACTGTACACTAGTAAATATAGTTATGTAATCATATCAAGTAAAGTTTCTTTTATACACTTTTTGCACTTTTGTTCTAAAAATTTCTTTTTTCATTTCAATAAACCAAATGTGCCCTGATTGACTTACAAGTAAAATATTAATTGGAACCAATGTTTAAATAGTAATAATGTGTACACCCTATTCGTAGTTAAATTGCGAAGTATTTAATTGGTCAATCTTTAATTTGTTACATAAGTGTGATTGCATAATATTTAAAAACTGGATTTTAAAGTATTTTCGACAGTTTTAATACAAATGTATAAAACAGTTTGTAAGATTCCATATTTTGATATATTTCGCAATTGCAGTCTGTACTTTGTAATGGGAATTATTTTAGTTAATTGCTTTTACAATCTGACATCCATCCATTGATTGATTGTTGAACTTGAAATTTGGCAAGAACAAAAGCTAAGATTTTTTGAAATAGTGTCATCCTATTTTCCGTGGATGTAATAATGTGTTAATTATAATAGGTCACAGTAATAATACTGACCCAGAAATGTTCTCACAAATTCATGAATTGCATTTTTCAATGTGGTTTGATGCGAATGAGCTGAAAGTCGACCCCATCTTGTATTTATAACCGTAATTTTGAAATTTAAAAGAAACTGCAAAATCATTTATGAATTTCACATTTTCCTCAACAACTGTATTTTCTTAATGTATTAATGTATTAATAAATACGACAGTTTGTAAGATTATATTTTTATATATCAATTAAATTTCAAAATAGGCTTATTTTTGACGGATTATTTCCTGGTAATTATAATAATATTTCAGTATAATAATGGGGGGAACTTGTAGCTATTAATGATTTCAACAGCAGTTTGGGAAAATTGGCAGAAGTTTAATACTGCGTGCATATATGGCTTTGGTCCAATAAATTGCGAAATGCAATTGCAATATATTTGAAATATCAGTTGAAGGTTAAATTATATTTGTACACCAGCACTTGGCTGTATCAATTTTAAAAATCATGTTTTTACGTAATAATTCCGTGAATATCAGTTATATAAAGTTGAAATCTTTGTGGGGGCAAAAATAACTAGAAAACTTGCATTTGTGTTGCTTAGACAGCAAAGACATAGTTCAGTGATGCCATGAATATTCTTATCTTTGTTGATACAGCTCGACGAACATGCCATTATGACGTTTTTTATTTATTTAATTTAACACCTTGGGAAAATAAAAAATAATGTCAAAGTTGGCCAACCGAATATTGTCTTCGACAGACGTACAAAAACCAGGCACAGATCGCAGATTAAATAAGAAATAGACGTGTAAGAGAATGTAAATGTAACTTTCAACAAGTTCACTTACGCCCTTTATGTTGTAGGAACCGTATAGAACGAACGGGAAGGGCGGTTGAAAGGGCGTAAGTAAGGCAATAATTCTGTTGCGACTTTAACATTCCTATGATTTTGTAATTGTAAACGTTGAAAAAAAAAACAACTTCGTGTTATCGCAGGACGTGTTCGGTGACGTCATTGTTTACGGGAGATAAATAACGAAATTAACTGTAGTTAAAATTAATACTTGTTAAATAGTAAATAATTGAAAAACAGAAATTAAATCTGAATTAACATTGTTAAAAAATACAGTGTGTGCACTCAACTTTGTTCACTAAGAATTGGCAAATAGTTATCAAATCAGATAATGCGAATAAGCCTATCTGGAAGTTTTGAAGTCACGTGTTTCTAATGTGTGTTAACAAATAGAAAAAGGTAAAAAAGTGTTTGAAGAACTTGGCCTAAATTCCAGCTGTAAAATTAAACAAAGGAATCTGTTATATGTAGTAGTTTTTATTCTAATTAACTATGAAGTATATTACACTCAATTTAATAGCGGTTTACACAATTATATAACGTATTGTGTTTAAAAATAGGTGTAAAGCGTCACGTCCTCCTCGCCTTTTATCTTCATTACATCAAAAGATATTGAGCAATTACGAAATTATCAAAAGTCAAAGGAGAAAAAATACGCAGTGGAATTTGATTTTCGGTTCATTGAGTCACGCAACACTTTCTCCAACAACAATTAATATTTCATGAGTGTTTTTAAAGAGAATTTCTGCATGATCGGTTATATTATCCTGCTTGCGTCACGTGACCTTTCCAATTCATAATTACAAGGAGGACACAAAGTCAATGTGCAGAAAATTATATTGCACACTTGTGTATGATAATTAAATGTATTATTGTGCGGTAATTTAATTACACAGCAGTTATGAGTTCATTTTTTAGCAACAATGTAGCCTTTGTATATTTCAATAAGCTTACTTGTTTTGATAATTATATATGCATGTTGTAAGTGCTTAGAATTTTGTTTTTAGAGTTGTGTAATTCTTTCAGAAATAATAGATTAACTTTCCTAATAATTATGCACACAACTGTTTAAAATTGTCTTAGACGTTTATAAAGTAACAGTGAGAATATTACAAGATTATGTGGTTTTTATTTTGTTTTTTGGAAATTTTACAAAACACACTGAGAAATAATAGAAAAACTATTTTCTGATAATTACATGTCTTAGTTGTTTGTAGGGAAGCAGTTGCTTTTTTAAATGGTGTAATTCTCTTAAAAAATAATCGGTAAACTGTTTCCTCATAATTATATACACAAATGTTTACAATTAGGTCTTAGTTTACAGAAACAGTGAGAATATTACATAAGATAAAGTGTAATTCATTTAGGAATAGCAAATAGATGAAGAGTTTTCACTTTGAGATGAACAATGGTGTGTGGACAGTGTGCGGGTCTAACGGAAGAGGGCGCTACACTGTCAACACTTCATTGAAAGGAAGGGAAGGGGAAGCAACTTGGGAATGTGGGTATTTTTTAATGCAGTGGTTTTTTTTACAACTTAACAAAGGCTTGTGAGGGCAGGTGAAGTCAGGTTGAACCAGTGCTCTGGGCTACTGCATAATTCAGTTTGTCCTCCACCAAGTGGCAACTTGTGGCACTTTTCAACTTCATTTTGCCAAAGTAACAAGTGCCATTCACTTCTCTGCAC
>WWPM01021630.1:0-13985 GCA_023279145.1 Glomeris maerens
AAAAATACAAGTTTTCATGCTTTAAGTAGACATTTATGTGGTCACATAAGTGTACATTAAAGATTATTTATCACTTTGACATGTTTTACACTCGTTTTGCACAAACCACTTCATTATCAAGTAGTATATAGTTAGTTTCAGTGTTACAAACCGGTACAATTCGCAGCTTACAGAACTTTATTACCCCATATAGCTAAAGTGAAACAACAGTGTGAAAATGGTATTTAGTCTGTTTTAAGTCACGAGGGAAGGTCATGAATAATTTCAATGCCTTTTAACTTTTTTTCCTTTCTACAGTTGGCCATGACATTAACAACTGCACACATCCACTGCATGGTTATAATTTATATACTACTACTACTTCTATATACACAGGTTATACGAGACAATCGTCTCCTATGACGAGTTTCATTGCAGCTATTGTTTGAAATAATTCCACGTTCGCGAAGAGCAAAACGTTTGAGAGTAAACAAATTTGCAACCATTGTTCATTTATTTCCACGTGCATTTATGCACTTGTACAAATAACTTCCATCTCAAAAACATCTAAAAGTAATGAAAACCGTCACAAAAATCCATATATATATATTACAATCTTTAAATACGGATTTCTAATACCAAAACTTTTGGAAAATGCTTCATAAAAATCGTTTTGCTCCACTCGATGAAAATTAACAAAAATTGGCATAATTTACACAAATACCGTTGCAAACATATATGATCAGAGCCGACTGAAATATTCTGTATTGTTTCTGACAAAATCCCATGTGTTTTTCCCCCCATAAAGGAGAGAAAGAATTAAGGAAGTTATAATTGATGAAGAAAGAAATAAGGAAGGATTCATATTAGGTCATATCTCAAAGCTTAGCTGAATTCCTCGGCTTATCTAAGTACATTATAGTATATCCCGAGCAAGCAGAAATGGTTCCTCGAATTAACCCTCCATTTCATACGTCATTTCATTGGACCTCCCAGGTCGAATAAATGGGTACTTTTTGATCCATTTGCCACCAGGGGTCTCAGCTAGATATTATACCACCACAAGCATTTCTCATTCGGATTAACAGTCCCATGTAACTTCATATAAAACACGAATAGTCCTACAATATCCTCACTAATATGTACATGCCATACATAGAGTGGCACAACCCATATTGGTCAGGTTAAACTAAAATTTAAAGCAAAAATATTTTGTGAAAATTGAATGTTGCAATGCACGTGAACAACGGTATAGAAACCACATGATACACTTACTATATAGGCATGTGAAATCGTTTAATTTTAATTACAGTGACTGGAAATAATCAATGTTGGTGTCGACCCCCGCCAAGATAACACTTCCCAAAATCAAAACAGATGGTAACAAGTAAAGTATCAAACAAAAATAGCCCCATCTTTGCTATCCTTACCAATTCTTAAATTAATAACATGCATACAACAACTTTATGTAAAAGTAAGCGCATTACATTAGAATGAGGCAGTTTTAAATATCACACAGAGAATTTGATCTGTCATCAATTAAATGAATTGAGACTCTCTCGAAGTTTATTTGTAGCAGTGTTAACTTGGAAAAGACAAAAACTTGATACATAAAATAAAAAAAACATACAAATAACCCATTCGTTGAATAGAAATAAACATATGGATGGAGAATGAGAAAGCCTACACCAGTCTCGTTTATCTGCCCAACACAAAATACACCCGAATAAGGCTATATATATATGGATGCAACTAGATTGCCACTATACTTGTATAATATAATAAATTATGATTTCTATTTAGCATAACGGACAGCACAGGACAGGCCAGGGACCAATAAGGAGAAGGGGCCCCAACCAACTAGCGAAGTATCCTTACCTGGCGAACCGTTCCTTGTCCTGCACGCTATCGTCGTCCATACGAGAAAACTTAGGCCCCTGGCTATCCTCCTCGTCAGACCTGAGTTACACAAATGATATAAAAACGAAAGAAAACTAATTAGAGCCCTGTGCCACCAATCTCTATCTCTACCGCTACCTAATTCAGTTAGTGATCTTTACCCTCAAAGTACCCAGATGTTTATATAAAAAAACCCAGAGAAATCAAAGTAAAACTACATGAAAACCATCAAATGAAATGCAGCACGTGTTCAAATTCAGAGAATCCGCAATTTCTTTTTTACTGTTGCATCCGTGATTTCCAAAGGTCCCAAAGATGGCAATTTGTTATGAAACCGAACAATGTAATTACCCAGAACTTTAAGACTCCAACTATGTTTTAGTATAGATTACATTTTATCCTGGAATATTATTAACTTGTGCAATGGGCATCCTATATAGCGCAAGCTTATAGGTTTAGACGACATTTAGTTGATAAATATGTGAATTCCTGATGGAATAAGTAGCTTGTATAGTTAACTGATGTAGATGGAACTGGGTAATCACGACATGCCATTAAATGCTATATAGAATATTTGCATGAGAATTATTAGGTCCACAGACGCCATTACACAAGTCAGTTTCAGCTATTCACCTTCAACTCTCTCAAATGTCGCTTTTCTGCTAGAAGACGATCAGATCAGATCTCACACCTGTCTTCAACAACTTGATAATATTGTATGGCAAACTTGTGCAATGGCGGCCAAAGTGCATTTCATTTTCCATTGATTTCCCTATATGATATTTCCTATTTCCTCCGCACTAAGATCAATTTCCCATTAAATCATAAACTGCCTATCATTTCCCTCCTTTATTGCCTTGGTATTATCCAGAGATCTAGACTGATAGTCCTAAATAACCCGAACGAAAACTTACGCAATGGCTGCCGATAAAACTTTCCACCTCCATCACTTTTCATCGCATTTCCTATCCACACAACTGCCACCAAAAATTTTCAATTTCCTTACATTTGCAATCGTTATTTGCCGGAGAACTTCACTATACACTGCAATCAGAACCTTGTGGCCGCCATTTTGCCCAGTTTATACCCTCACTTCCTGTTGCAACTACATACTGTAAAGGCCCAATTGCAAGTGACCACATTTTTCCAAACCACATGCCAGTGTTGATAGGGGAGATGTTGATTTGGGTGGGTGTGCGCAACTATATACAGCAATATAGTTCGTCTTCCGTCATGATTATCGATTGGAGGCCCCGTTTGGCCCACGTTGCTATGGCAACCTGCCCCACTGGCCCCGGGAGCCACCGGTTGACAGGGGCTGTTGACACGAGCGCTGTAGGGGCTGCCCTTATTGATTGCTCCACTGCACTGGCAAACAACCACGTTTGCACTTGGTTCCCATCATCATCCTATATTCGCATATACGTTCCCATTCAACCAACTTAACCCTAAAGCCTTGAGGGAAGTGAGTTGTACGGGGGGGGGAAATAAATAGAATGTCCCTTATTATACCCAGAAGCTAACCCTAACCAAATGGCAAAGCTACAGGGAAGCCAATACACACAGTCGACCCGAAAGACAAGAAAAGAAAAAGAAGGTGGGATATACTACATATAAAAAAAAGGAAAGCGACGGAAAGGAAATTGAGCAGCGAAAATAGGATGATAATCTTTGGGACCCACAGATCGATGACAGACGACCCCCAAGCCCTAGCTCTCAACCCCCAAAAGGCCCCTCGTCTCACGGGGATTACCGATGAATCAGACACCCATCGATCCTGGGACTTTGGGACAAGTAAAATAGCAATTTTTGCTTCTAGACCCTCCTATAGGCCCCTTCTTTCTCCTTCTTCTCAAGGCGGATTTGGACCCAACATGTCTTGCTTGCATTGTGTGCAAGCCGACCTTACCAACACCAACCACCAACCACCCTCCATCGGTCATCTGGCAACGAGTGTCTCTGAACACAAAAACTTTCTTCATCCATAAATTACAATATTGTACGTACATAAATAACAAGATTTTTTCCCATTTCCTTTTACAACACTTGCTATTATTACAGAGAGATGCACAATATAGCATAGCATACAAAACTCAAATTGTTTCCCTTTTAATGTGTCAAATTTGTAAAATTATAACACAAAATGTGCTACACAGTTTAGCATTATTTAATAAATTTTTGCCGCTTTTGTATATAGTATATAGATTTAGGTTTGGATTTAAATTGACCTATTTGTCTTCATTTATAAGGTCAAATATTAAATGGATACAAATTTAACACAAAAATACTGGCAAATTGCCAACATCTAAATTAATTTATACATCCTTTACGTATTGAATACAAATTCATTTCTTGCCAAATCTAGAAATGTTTAAAATGTATTTTCTATGAATTTGTAACCCATTTGATGGAAAATTACCAGAAATTGGCACGTGACCGAAGACCAGTCAGTTTCAAAGTACAATTTCACAAACATTATTTACTGTCTTCTGCGCAGTTTTATGGAACAGCTTTAGAAGTTGCGAATATTTTATCAGACCAACTGACAGGATATAGCAACATCAAAAGTTCAAAGTAAAACGAACTGCGAACTGCACCATTTATAATAAATGTAAACAACTATGTCACACTTAAAGCATAAACAAAAATTTCCAACAACTATCGAGAACTTGCAATTCCAGCAAAATACCGATATCAAATAACCTTAAATATCAATAAATTAATCATGCAGCAAATGAATTATACTCTTAATTAACAATCCCACGAATATAATTAACACCATGAATCAGCTCATAATTAAACCCCACGTTGAATGCTATAAGTGTAATATCAAGTTATAGCCACATTTAAAATTTGAAAATCACTTTTAAGACTTTATTTCTTATATAATGAAGGAAATTTTATTCTTCAAGAAATGTAACAAGTTTTTGCTAACTTTTCTTTGAAAACGATTTCATCTGGGCTTCAATTGTTATTAGGAAATATAGCACAAAAAAGTGCAAATTTCCCAAATAATAAAAAGCAACATTTTCCTATATAATAAGAAATGATATAGGCCTACTACGTTTTCAGCAAAATTTGCATTTCACATTCAAAATGCTATAGCTGGGCTGTTCAAAACAGCAGCCGTTTTTTAATTCAGACATCTACTTTTATTTCAATTTTTTCAGCTGTTTCCATGGACCAAATCCTATTAATTGCCGTCATAAAGGTGTATACCCTACAATTGCCCTTATTAAGACAACGTTCACTTTTATTTAGGGCCTATACATCCAAGCATATTATATACAACACCATTAGAAGTCTTATTTAAACACCGGTGCTTTCCTCCACTCCATCTTAGTATTTTTTAGTGTCCAGATTTTTTTTGTGTCTGACTTCTCCTTTTCTCTCAAGACATTGGTGCAGTGAAGAAGCACCTTAATGACGCCTCGCAAACCACTTAACTTCCACATGTCTTATTAGGCTTATACTGAGCAGAATGCCAATGTCGACTATACCCTATAGCTCCTACAATAATAATGAACATAAATGTGCTTCTACTTTTTTATGCTCTTTACGATCCTTTTCTTCTCCAAACAACTAAAGGGAATTAAACACAATATCCCAATAGGCCTGAAACATCTAACATGGGCTATTGCAGATCACAGTTTGGCAAACTTAGCTATTGCTGACGAAGCCAGTAAAAAATATTTTTCCCCATACATAAAATATGTATTCACATTCCTTGGCGAGAAAATAACTCGACTTGCGAAACGAAGGAAAGCCAGTTGCATGCATTTGGGAATTTGAACCCATATATTTCTCAGCAAAAGAGCAAAAAAAGCTTTCAAATTCCTCCGCCATGTTGTTTCTTACACTTTTTTTGCTTGTCTCAACACGAAACACGTTGCAAAAAATATGTAGTTAGTTTGGAATTAATAACATAAAATGTCAGAAATATTTAAAGCAAGAATCACAAACAACATTTTTCAAATCGCACTTGTAATTATATTAACATTATAAATGCATTGATATCATATACTATTTTTAAATATTTACTTTCAAATACACAGTGTTATAAATTTCAGTTTGAACAAATACGAAATCTCACACAACTAAACTAAACTTTATTTCAACAAGGTCCAATATTTATAAGAGGTTGAAAGCAGGTTGCTCGAATATAAGTTATTGGTCTGAAAATTTATTAAGATATGGAATGCAAAAATAGATTTAGAAGAAAACCAGGAAGGATCAAAGCAAATCAACAAGGACCTAATGTAAAGGAGAACAAAAGTCAATAAAAATGCATAACAGAAATTGAATTCGAGGACTACATAATATCAAAAAATTCAAACTTTAAAGGGGAAAATTCTCTATTTTGCAAAATAATACTTGTTTCCCAAGTTAACTGATTGTTTCCCATGTTCTCTGCTTGTGAAAAAGTACATACAGTTCCTGTTTCTTTGGACCGGAACACTTTTCATTTGTTCATCTTTATGACAAAAAAAATCACAAAAATCCAGCTATTTAGCCAATGGCATAGCTTGACATGGTCATGCTTCAAACTGCTATGCACCCACACAAAATAAAACAACCCTACCAAAAAGAGAATTCAAAATTCCTTATTCTACTTCAAAACCAGAAAAGAAATTTAGTACACTTTTCCTCGCGGAAGTGCACATTAATAAATAAATACACATTTATAAATTATTGCAGCATAAGCTACATATTAACAATAGCAAAAGAAAAAAATATTCAAATATGTCAACTCAAATTTGATATTCGCCTGAATTGCTACAAATTGTATAAAGTTAACTGTAAATTATTAAGCATCAGTAGCAAGTTAATTATAAATATCACGTAGCATACATTAATATATCCAATAAAAGATTTTCATTTCAAAACTTCTGTAATTTATATTAAAACGCAATACATTTCCCCCCCAAATTTGAGTCTAAAATTACACACTTAAAGACAGCTTTTTATTCATTTTTGCAATTTGTATTTCAATTTAGCGTAGGAAATTAGCATTTTTTTTTACAACTATACTTTGAAGATGTTCTGTTCACAGTTTATTATCCAGCCACGAGGGCAAAATGTAATTTGTCCCACATTCATCTCATTCTTTGTCTACACTGGCAACATTCTTGTTTTCTTATCTTATTTATTACACTTGTCGCTGTGTTTTATTTCAGGATTTACTCGCTCCAAAACGATGCTCTTTATTATTCCAAAACACCAATAAAAACCTTAGCAGGTTTAACAAATGTCACACTAAACAAGTGGCCAACCGAATAAAATGAGGTTTCAATTTAATATATAGTATACACACAATAAGGAGGAAAAGTGGCGACACAGTAAATTCCCTCTATTTATTATCTACAAAGGGAGAATACTAATTATTTAAATATCTAAGTATTATAATTACAAGGCAAAAATGGGGAAGTTGGATTGAAGCCAAGCAAGAGCTAAGAAACAAGACAAAATATACATCCAACCTTTCCCTATACATATATGTTTACAATTTATATTTGGTGCCCTTGGATTGATATAGAAAAACCAGCCTTAAACTGCCCAGTAATTTTCTTCTATCGTTGAAGTTTAAAAATTAACGATTTAGGTCTCAACTTTTGGCACAAAAATATCTAACATATATTCGATCGATGATAGCATATACAGATAAGATAGAAGAGTCGAAAAGAAAGAAAGAAAGAAAGAAAGAAAGAAGGAAACATGAAGAGAAAATAAAAAAATAGTTGGTAAATTTGTCGACGAATCGCCCCATGAGCAATAAACGACATAACGTTTCAGCCCAAGGGCGTAATTTGGTCCAGGCGACAATGGGCCGCAATCAACGAATGAAAAAGAAGGTCCTGTATTAAAACCCGTCCTTCTGCAGCATTGTATGCCACCAAAAATCAAATACAAAAAGTTGTTAATAATATTAACATTCAACAGGAATAACAAAGGACCAATTAAGCATATATCGGTAGCATAAAATCCCAAAAAGTAAATTTAGTACAACTTATTTAAATAATGGCTTTCTAAAAACCATTAGGAACTGCAGTACTTTTAGCAGATAATATTTGTATATTATGTAGTAAGATATTTACTGATTTTGCATATTGGCTTTCCCTCTCACCATAATGATTCATCACTGTCATCATTCATAGGAAATTCTGCATGCGTCTATGGCAATCCCTCATAATCAGTCTTTCAGTTATACATCATTGTGATTTGCAATCACATGACTTCTTTGTGAGCACTTTACATAATAAATTGCTCAGTTCGATGCGAGACATTTCTTCATGCAGCGAGCCGAATTGGAAGAGAAAATGACCAAATAATTATCACGTTATTCATATCGATTTTCAAGTTATCTGCACAGTTAACCCAAATATTTACAAGATATAGGGGATCGAGATCGAAAAGAAACAAGAACTATTATTTTTAACTATAGGTTTTATAAAACGGCAAACAAAAACATCATTACACGAAAACAAACCCTAATTTTATAATAATGTATATAATCTGCGTGGCATAAATATTAACATAGCATATGAAATGCGATGTCGCTCATTAAAAACGTATGCAAAACACACAATGTGCTTATCTATATATCACACTATATTTCGCTCAAGATTTCAATCTATCCGAACACTCAAATTATTTTGGGAATTAAACAAGAGCAGGACCGTTTCAAGTTCGTATATCTTCAAAACATCTACGAATTTGATTTTTGTCTGGCTCCACCAGACGTCGCATGCGTAGTATAGTACTTGTCAAACTTACGTATAAGGGCCTATTTCTGTAAAGAAAAAAGTATATTGCAAAGACACCAAGCAAGCAAACAAAAAACCTGAATTCTTATGAGTTTTGCTGTATGGGAGGAGCCTGAATGGTATAGACACACAGGTGGCACAAGGGTGAAAAGCTGAAAAGCTAAGGTCTGGGGGTCTTGCCCATAGGGTCTAGGGGTTCAAGTGAGTCGAGTCCCGAGTCCGCCCACACCAACTGGCGTTTCCATAATAGGCTAGAATTCATCACGCAGTCGGTCAGTCAGAGTTTTGAAAGCAAACATTAGGTGGATCGATGCGATCCAATCGATTGCCATTATTTTCTATCCACATCCATCCATACAAACTCAACTCCGCCCCATTCCTTTTTTTCCCCTGTTCCAGGTGAGCCAAGAAAAGAGTCCATGTGTGTCTGATCTCTGGTGTAAAGACACAGTTGCCATAACACCCCCTCATCTTTCTATATACTCATTTGTCACCACAATTACCACATAAATCGCCAAGCCAAAAGGTAAAAGCTCTGGCAAAATATACAGTATATATAACAAGGCTGATTGTATTTTTCTCACCAGGTGGTGCCGATAATTACCATATCAATCCCCAAACTGGACAAGGTTCTGTCCAATCGATATATACCGACTGCTTTTCTGTATACTATCTTATCAAATTGACCAATATAATTTTACGATTACTGGGAACTGCAAATTTAAATTGATTTCAGAAAAAATTAATCTACCTACTTAAAATTACTCAGTACATGATTGGTAAATTCGCTGTCTGGTTCGAACTTAATTAGTGTCTACCAGTGGACATTTGGCCAAAAATCAGCGTTCAAAATGTCACTTAATGGAACATATTTAAATGCTTGTGAAAACAAATATGTATAACATTCAATAGAAGTTGGTAATTGAAAATGGCAAGCATTTGTAGTTCGAAATATGTTCACTAGGTGGCGTAACTTATGTGATAGGCAAATGTAAGTTCCTTTATCCTTTAGTTTTGCATTGATTCATTTGAAATGTGGCAACATTGAACGCAATATTATACTTTTATAAAACACAGTAATATCTTTTTACATTCTCAATGAAAGATTCGGCCAATCAAAACTGTTGTTTATTCAGCGTCTTTTTCGTGAACCAAATATTCACCAAAGGTCAAATGTCAATTGAATGCAGAAGAAAAAAAACTCAAACAATACCATCTTTTTGTTTAGCTGTAAAAACAACAATCATTATTCTGGGAAGATTATTACTCATGTATTTTCTCATTCAACTTCATGACGTCACACTATACATTTCACCACTTTATATATACAATTTGATGATAATTTTACAATACTTCTCACACACACACACAGATGCTATAGTTTATGCATTCTTTTCTATGCAGCGAGTAACTGCAAACTGAATAAAATGAAGCCAACCACATAGTAGGACTAATTTGCTTTTCAAAATAACATCTGTTGTAATCTATTGTAGTTCATACACCACTGAACTGGGGTTGGTTGCCAATTGACTGGCAATTTGATGACGTAGTTTCAACACGGAAGCACAAGTCCCCTGCCATCAATCACCTCAACCTGCATTATCATTTTGATGAACCTCATCCCTCATTACTTGCCCCTTTTTTACAAAATGCCCCTCATTTTTACACAATATTACCATATATACTAGTCTAAACTATTGTAATTTGACTCAATCTGACTTGTACCCTTATATATAACCAACAAAAACAATATCTTCACAAACCAAACGTCTCAACACACAAAGAGTGGACATTTACTTCATTTCACAGAATAGTTCATTCAGGTAATTTCTTCTTTTATATTCCACTGAAATTGCAGCCAACACAGAGATTACATTTAAAGTTCTAGAAAATATGCCTAACAACGGTAAAATGTTTTAATAGTTTCCATCAGCGAGTTCACTTTTATCATTTAATCACATCACATTAGCTGAATTAACTAATTTCCATAATTACTCTTTCCGTTTCCCGCGAGCTGTTCAACACAGTGATCAAAAAGGACCCCATTAACATACTGTATGTACAGCCAATGCTAAAAATTCAACAAGAAATTATTCAAACATATTCCCCTTCAAATAATATCTGACCAACGATGCAAAAAACCCAAACAAAACCTTTGACAAGTATCTACCATACACTTTACACACTCGAGTTTCCCTTTAATAAGAGTCCATATTTCTACTCGGATTTGATTGAACACGATAATCAATTGACTTAGCGGTCTTGGGCGAAATTACAGCGCACAGAGGGAGGGAGAAACCAAGGTAAATTGATATATGGCATGAGTTGTGCAGCTTTTGGATATAGGAAGGAGGAACTCACATGAGATGTCGACGTCGACCATGAGGTGATCCTGCAGCAGCCACTACAGGTGTGGACATTGTTGCCACTGTCTGTACGGGGGAAAGGTATGTTGTAGGTGAAGGCACAGATGCAGCAAAGTGCGGGGCACCTGCGTAAGCGTACATCCTGACCCCGTTATCCGCGCACCCTTGATAACACTATCCTGCCATGTACATCATCCCATTATCCTGTCTTCGTCCATTTCTACCTCATCACCATGGAAACCACTCCAACACTCCGTCCTTCCCGCTCAAACAACACTTGCACACTGCCTCTTTCTCTCTATGTCTCTCATCTCATCCCCTCCCACCCAAAATCCAAAAACGAAAAAAGAAGCGCACTTAACAGCGCCCTCAAACGGACAAACCCTGCGGCAATCGGCAGCGCGTCGCCGATTGGCTATTCGTTTATGCTAATACTATTTGGGGGAAAAAACCGCTAAACATCCTGAAAAAAGTACGTCTGCACATGTGGAAGCTAGCTTTTAACATAATTATACGAGGAAAACGATATCGGATAGGATGCCATGCGGTGACGAGTGACGTCATCAGATTTTTCGCATGACGTCACTGCCTGGCCATTCTTCCCAAAATCTCGTACTTCACGCGAAAACGTTCAATATTAATCATGCCGCAAGTCTAATCTAGCAACATTTTGGTTCAGCGAGTTCCTACTGTTTTATTCTTTAGTCAACTTTAGGCCTAGCTACCTGAAATTTGTAATTGATTCAACACTTATTTTTCCTTTTTCAATTAACTTTTTCTTTGAAAAACGACTTAATTTATTATGAGTTTCCTTTAAAATAATTCTCCTGGTACAGAAAGCTTTACAGAAATCACTGTGCAAATATTTCTCTTATTAGGCCTACATGCTGTAATTCAGTTTCCAATTCCCCATATTGAAAACCAAATGTGTCCCATATTATTGTACGTACATCATTTATTCTGTAAGCCTGTTTAATATTTTACCTCCATATTTGAATTCAAAACACCAATTTGCTCACAATTAATATACATATTGTATATCTGCGAATTTGCGTCCATATTTAAGCCTACTAAAAATCAATACGGGTTGCGCTGATTGCAGTAATATCATGGCATTTAAAAAAATGCGTTTTATGTTTTCCAAGTTGCATACAATTTCTTGTCCTCGACAAATCTTATTACACGTCGTCGTACGAGGAAGCCCAGACTATATACTGGTTTTTGTAACAAGTTTTCTTTTCCTCGTTTTGCATTGCTTCACGTTGCAAAAACACAAAAAGCCATCGAACAGAGCGATTTTCAACACAAAACATTCAGATAAAAAAATAACAGAAAGGAAAACTTCATTTTTATACCAACACAAAAAATACGTGTCAATTTTTCTTAAATGTGAAAGGCACACGACTAAAATCCACAAATTTATATAACACGGACAGAATTCAAAATTATTTAAATGCTCATCATATCAATATCAAAACTCATTTTCCTAAACTTTTTCCCAGATCATATCATAAAAACAGTAATCAATTTGCAAATAAATGCACCTTTATTTCCTATTTCCTTTATGTTAATTTACCAGCATTTCCAAGTTCCCCTCATATTTCCGGTTGAACAGCATCCAACCCAAACTCGGCAGACTGTGACGTCACAACTCGGCCATTTTTCTTGACTAAACTTAACAAAAACCACACAAGACACGGACACAGCACCTCAACACGTGCTATATGCAAAACTAGAAAAGTGTGCACAATTTTATTGAAAAACAGCCGACAAAGTTGAAAGACATTTTCAAATTAAAAAAGCCCCTTCCCCCTTCCCCCTGAAAAGAAGAAATACTAAATTCTCAAAAACTGCATCAGTTGGCAGATGCAGATTTCAGTTCTGTGACCCCTAAAAAGGACGATGGCCCAGGGGGGTTTGTACCTCCAACTTCCCCTCAAAATATAACCCCTTGAGGGATGAACTCAACTCTATAAACTAAATTCTAAACTCCCAAAACTCGAAACTCTCAACACAGAAAACAGAAAACTTAAAAGGGGCTTCATCAGAAGAATCTCGTCTTAAGAAAAGCTAAAGAATAGAAGGAGAACAAGAAGAAGAAGAAGAGCAAAGAACGGAAAAGTGGATGTAAAGGGGAGATAAAGGCGCCAATTTGCGCCAAAAAGATAACCGCAAAACAAAACATTCAAGAAACAAAAAAAAAACAAGATAAAAAAGTGGGGGAAAAAATGTTGAAAATAAGAAAAGAGGAAAGAAAAGACATCCAAGAGTTATTATTATTGCATAGGAAGGATCGCAAATCCATTTCCATTATTGCAGGTCTAAACACTTGCATAATAACTTGTATGCGCGTTATTGCCACTAGGGGGGGTCGTCCATTACTTACAACAGGGGGGTTGTTCGTTTCGCACGTTCCACACCGATTAAACACCGATCAATACATCTCGTATATAAGTCAAACTGAATCCTACTAATGGGTTTTCGCTGTCCAACAACCGAAAAAAAAGAAGAATCCACTCCGCCCATCGTTGTTCAAAATGGGGGGTTAGGGGTGGTGGGTAGGGAGAAGTATACCAAAAATGGAGAGTGGGGGGAGGGGGGAGGGGAGAGAAAAAAAGTTTGCCTCAGCTGGCGCGCTTTTGTGTTCGTCGTTTCCATGACGACAAAGCAATCAGAACATAATGGTTGAAGGGGGAGGGTGAAAGGTGGGTGGTTTGGGGCTAACCCCGCCACCCACTCACCCCTCCCCCTCCTCAATATACACACACACATAGAGCATAGAGGGGCTGCTGGTGGTATTAGCGCCAATTGATGGGGTCATGGCAAGATTTGTTTACTCGCCAAATGAAAAATTCGAATGTGAACGACGCACATATACGTATACACAGTAATCAGTTTCGGTAAACCGCCGCAAAGGGGGCGCTGCTGCTGCTGCTATTCCGACCACTGCGCATTTGAAATGCTAATCCCCCCCCCC
>WWPM01021632.1:0-11357 GCA_023279145.1 Glomeris maerens
TAAAACGTTTCTGGCGACGTTGGTCGACATCTTTATTACACCACTGTTTTCTCTCTCGTTTGGCGGTTTTCTGTTCGGAAAAATCCCGGAACTTAAACTTGGTCAGAGCGGGATTGCATGTAAAAACTTAGGTAAAATCCTTCATCACAGGTTCGTATGATAGTAATTCCACTTTGGTGGGAAAATTTGAAAATGAATATAAAGTTTAGAATTGTTTTGGGATGGTGTTGGTTGGATGGCCGATGGCCGTGACGTCACTTTTTTATGTCGATGTTGCAACGTTTGTACGTACTGACAGGCTGCGAATGATGACGTCATTCGCGGACTCGTGTGCGTGTGTGACGTCATGGGTACCTTTCAATATGTATGTTGCGATTTAATAAATACATGTGGACTGTGACTGTGTATTTTTGGCAGAAATGGAGACGGCGATGGTTTGTGTTGCGGGACTCTGGCCAAATTCCGGGTCAGTATATTCTGGAATATTACACTGACCAGAAGTGCAGCAAATTGAAGGGCCGTGTGGACCTGGACGAGTGTGAGCAGGTAGATATTTATATACATTCCCTACGTATACAGTATGTACTTTACCTACATTTTGGCAGAAACTTCCGTATTATTTGTTCAGATACGAGCATATTTTTTTCCTTGAAATCACATTGAAATATTGGTGTTTTTGTTGAAGGTTGATTACAATTAAAGTGACAATTCAGGAATTGTATAGTAAATTATGTACATAAAATCATTGCAATTGTATCTGCTTTTAATTCAAACGTTGGTAATCAATGCGTAAATTGTAGAAATCTACCAGTTTTTCCATATGTAAGGCATATTTGTTGAGCTTTAGATTAAATTCGCCTGTTGTTTCCAAATAGTTTTTCCACTAGATAATATCCTTTAGCCACTTTTAAATAGTTTGGCGAAGACGGATATCGAGTTCCATATGTTGTCATCTTGGTATTTTTCATAAAAGTAAATATTTTGAGAAATTTTTATATCTGCGTTAACTTGACCAGTAGAGTTACGTAGGATGAACTACGAAGCTGATGCAAGAATTGTTTATTGTCTATATTAATAAATTATTTTTGATAATCAGGTGGATGTCGGGTGGACTTCGAAGACTCGAAAGTGCATCTACAACCACGTGTTCGACATCCAGACTCGGAAACGTGTTTATTACTTAGCAGCCGAGTGCGAGAACGAAATGAATAAATGGGTGAATTCCATATGTTCTGTCTGCGGATTCAAGATGCATGTCGAAGAAGGTAAGCAGTTTTTAAATTGCTTTGCAACATACAACAAGTTTCAGCTTCATATAGAGACGTAATTGTGGTATCACTGATGGTAATTCTGCCACGTACTGCACTGTGGTATTTCTTCAGTCATATGAGTCGTATAATTATAAATTTGTGACGAAAACAATATTGTATGACAGTCTTTTTTTCAATATGTAACTATGTTTATATGGTGAATATTATTGTGTTCTGGCATGATGACCATGCATTTCTAATCAAAACACGCATAATGTTATATATAAAAGTGCCAAGTCACTATGCACAAATATAATTGTTTAATTAATACTTCATTGCGCCATCGCCTTAATTATATATTTTATGAACGACAGAGTTTTGCATGATTGACTTGACCATGGTGGTTTGACTTCCGTATTGTATGAATTGGCAAATTTGATTTATAGTATGCTGAACCTATTTGCAAGTGCCAAAAAAATTCTTCAATTAAAATTCAATAAAATGAATGACCAATATTCGAGGTGATTTATCAGCCATTGTTTCGAATTTCATGATTAGTATAGACTAATATGCGAAAGCAATTCTTTTCCCTTGACACGGTTGAATTCACTTTCAATATTTCCAGATGCTGAAGGAGAATCCCCAGCGACAGATGTTTCAGTAACCAATGTGACAACCACTGCACCCAGTAGGTCACCAACTCCACCGGCTTCGCCGGCTCCGTCCGCAACTTCCTCGGCATACATTCCCATCAGTGAATGTGTTTCGGGTACAGTGCCAGTAACAAACGGTTTTCCGGTCTTCCGAGGCCGCTCAGTGTCGGTTTCCGGTACTGCGGAAGCGGAAACCGAAGCCGATGATGATATCGGTCGAGTGCCTCCGCCTCCCCCTAAAGGGGCATCGGTGTCGGCTGAGGTCCGGTCGCCTTCAACAGATGAGTGGTACGATTACCCCAGGAGGATCCATCCACCCAGTTTGGACGCGCCTTCAACTTCATCCGGCACAAGTTCACCGTCGCTGTCTTCCGCCGGTGATATGTGCCCGATTCCATCCACCGTTGCGCCGGTCGTAGCTGCTGGAAGTCTTCGGAAAGGAAAAGAGGTAATGATCTTGTGAGATCGACTGCCCATCATGGCCAATGATTTTTTAAGTAATTATCGGGTGACGTTTGACTGGGAAGACGTCAAACCATATCGCTAGTGGTCCGCTGATGCCAAGAGTCAACTGGAGCACATATCCGGAAGGTGACAGTGAATTGCCACCAACGTATTCCATGGCACGTGGCTGCAAAATGCGGGAAGAAGTGGACGCGCTGTCCTCAAAGGTGCCCAGGCTTCGGTCGTGAAAGGCCTAGTCATGATAGTGACTGTGATAGATATGTATGGTGAAATCTGTGATAATCATAATTGAAAATCTGATGAATAACTTTAAAAACAGCAGGTCGTTTAATTTTAAATGGAAAAGTGAAAATACTAGTTACGATTACAATACGTGTACTCTTTGAGTATTTGTTGTGATGACATGATGTTTGTAGACAACTTTTTTAGTAGGGTGCAACCAAGTTTACATTTCTTCTGAGCATCATTTATTTCTTATTTTATGACACAACTTTATGATGTCAATTTTATGAAACAATTTCAGTTTTAGCTATTACTCGGTAGAAATTCTCGCATCCGACCTTGTTATTTATTCTTATCACTGACAAGTTGACTATAAATATAAACCAAGTGCACATTGTTATTACTTAATTGACTGCACAAACTTGGTATACAAGTATATCACTTCAATGTGTTCCCCCAGTCAAATTGCGCCATGTAATGATGCGTATGACGAAAGTAAGAGTAATTTCCTCTTGTCGGGGTGTTTGATATTGTCTTCACATATTTTGCCATACATAAATTAGTGCATGTGACTGATGTGTAGAGTCTAGGTTGTTCGCCTTTTGCTTAGATTAGAAGCACCTAAAAATTGTTTTGGTAATGTGTAGCCTTTTCCAATTACTGATGCTGCTAACTTATCTACCCTTGTTTACAAAGCAGTTTGCAGAAATTTTAAAAATGGGTTTATTGTTACCAGACAAAGCCGCCTGCAAACTTTAACAGATTTTTGATTTTGGCGAAATAAAAAGTGGTGTGGACTCGTTTCAGGCAACTAAGCCTCCTCCACGTCCACCGAAGCCTGCGCATCTGACAGAAGTGGCGGGTGATGAAGACCACGATTCAGGCCTTTATGACGTGCCTGCCTCATCACTTGGAGTCTTCCTTAGCAAGAACGCCCCTGCTAGCGCCTTTGCCTATCTCAAAGCCGACACTTCCATTGACGATGTCATGTCCCCGCCACCAATCTGCACGGGTGCAGATGACATGTACGACTTTCCACGTCCTCTTCAGGAAAACAGGCTAAACGCCACGCCCCCAGCCCCTGCCAGTGATGTCGTGGGCCAATGGAAACATAATTACACAAATGCCCCTGCTGGATACTTGAACGATGATGATGAAGCCGGGGCTGACGATGGTGATACACCTGTGTTGGGTACGTTTCAACGACAGATCTCTTCTCATCGCAGTTACGCATTTGCAACTTTGTTTTATCGCCTAGACCGAGAAGAATACTTGAACATGGCGTCAACCGGGCGCACCAGCGAAGTGTATACGGACATGTCCAGTTCAAAGTCACATGGCGAAGCCGTGTACTCCAATGTGCCAAGCCCCACTGGGCCGTGTCCCGTACCCAATGCCTTTTCGCCGGAACCCCCTCCTGTTGTGGACAGAGGTCTAAAGCCCAAGTCTGCGGCCCCCGAGGAGCCACCGAAGGTTAACCGTGGCCTTAAACCAACGTGGATGGCGACCGTAACCGCCTCGCGTAGCCTTCCACCAAGTGCGCATGTTACTGCTAAAGGTCAGTGTAGGTAGGGGAGGGGCAAGAGAAAGGGAACTATTCAAGAATTGCCATGAAATTATTATTTTGTTAGGATCAACACAAGAAGCACTTGTATATGCCAATCATAGCACAGCAACAAACATGTCACGACCAATGGTAACCAAGCGTAGTTTTCGGAAAGCCAGGTTTGCAATTTTGAAGTCCTTTACGCATTAGAGCATCAATACAGCTTTTTCAATTTATTCATCAAATTTCTAGATCTGTAACTTTTTATTGGTCTGTTGTACATATTCTGCAATTACTTTTAGGAAACCAAGTGGTACAACACCAATTCCAGCTGTTAGAACTAATTATGCAGCGAACAGCCCATCTGGGCCAGTGTCACTCACTGTAACTACTGCAACACATTCTGACCAATCTAGTTCTGATGATGACAACTCGAGCACGGAAGGCAGTTTTAAAAAATCAGCGAACGACGATGGCAGTGTCCGACATGTAAGAGGGTTTGTCAAAAGTTGTCAATGAATGCTGTATTGGCATTACTGTTTAACTTTTCCTGCAGATGCAAAGACATGGACCTGAGATTCAGTATTTGGATCTGGATTTGGACTCTGAAGCTGCTGGAGGGCAGAGCCCAAAATCTCCCGACAGGGGCAGTTCTCACACTGTATACAAGACTGTGGACTTTGTCAAGACCAAGGTGTTCAATGAAATGAGGCAAAGTCAGTCGTATCGGAAGTCGCATTAAACCACAAGGTTGGAGTGTTGTTGATAAGTAGTTTTAAACGTTTTGCTTTTGATCGATCGCTGTACCTGATTATTTTTTCTCCATTTAACTACGAGCGGTGCTGATGTGGTAAAATATTTTGCACAGTTGATTTTTGCAATATTTTATATAAAAGTTGATATACTTTGTGTACGTTTCAATTTCGGTATTTGAGAATTTAACATGAATCATGTCTGACAATTAAAATGTATACCATGTTATTTGCCATTATATGTAGTGTCAATTTTAGAATCCGTTTTAAAGTAAAAATATGCTGCATACATTTCTGTAAAACTGAAGTCTGTATACAAATTACAGATTATTAGGAAAGCGAAATGAATGATCAATGGAAAGATGTGGGGAGCATGAATTATGTATGTTACATTTTATGTAGGTCCTACTTAAAAACCTAAGCGTTTCGTTTAGGGACATGGGTTTTTGGAACTTTGTCTTGTTTTCATGCAGGGAATATACTCTGTCAGTTTGTCCCTGTACCTAGTTCTGCAACACCCTGTATATCTTCATAGATGAAAGTGGGTTAACTGAAAAAGTGATATTATGGTCAATAAGTAGCCATATTTTCAGGGTTGTACATGGGCTTTATGCCTGCTATTCTATTGGAATAACCGAGCAACTGCTGCAACGAGTGATTGTAATTTACGTTCACATTTTTCGAAATTGGCGCTCACAGCCTGACGTCATTACACCAGTGTGACAAGCAAGCTGTAGTAAAATCCGAGTTAAGGTGACGTCACGGGCACTTCGATTGAGAATAAATCAAGGAACATTACTTAAAACGAATAGCGGCATATGAATTCCGCAAATCTTTACAATAGCTGTAGTTTCTAACCAACTTGGAATGTTTTTAAATATTAAAATTTAAATGCTGCATTAAAAAATCGGTACGGTTTGCGATACGTTGGCCGAAAAGTGTTCGATGTCGATGGCGGCTGTTGCGTGTGTGGTGCATGCAGTGTTCGGCGGCGCATGAAATAAGCAAGTCAAATCCTGCGAATAGTCTTCGCTTTCTGTACGATATGAGTACCAGAGATAGCGTGTGGCTTTGAGGGAGGTGATCTTTACTAAAATAGAGCATTATTAGAAGTGCTGGCAGTTATCTATACAAAGACGCACACGAACTGCTCAAAAACGTTCTATTAGAGAAGCGCCGTTCGTACAAACCACATTGGTGGAAACTGAAAACCTCTTGCGATTATTTCGTTGCCATCGCGGCTTCATCGTTGCCCTGAGACCGCAACAGGGTACGTGCCACAAGACATTGAAATGCTAATAGAAAACCCGGAAGCGCTTAAAGGATGGCTAACAACTGTCCTGGAACCAATGTAAGTATCCACATGCTCCAACCAAGCTCCAACTATGTGAACTAATTTTCCAATTGCAGCCGTTGCTTTATACAAAATCCAAACTAATAAGTTGCTATAGTATCATTCCAGAAAAGTATGTTTTTGACAGCATATTATCATTATATGTATGCACAATTTCCCCAAATTTAGACGATTTGTGCGGTAAGCCTACTATGAAAATAATGCTTTTGATCCAGTTTCTTCAATTTGTAAATTCATTAATTGAGTTCTCTGTAAGCAAATAAAGGAAACAAAAATAAGGTAAAGGAAGAAGAAGTAGCCGTTTATTTAATGATCTTAGAAATGTATCAATAAATCAGAAATTGACTCAACAAAAAGTGGAAATTTCCAGTCTTATGTGTATACATACAGGGTCTATACATTATGCAAACTTGATAATAACTCAACTGGATTTTAAATTACATATTTGTGCACATTTAGAAGGCAATAAAATTATATGTCCCCCCCCCCCAATTATGTAAGAAATGCATTGCAGTTGTGAAATTGTCAAATTAAAATCGGCTCATATCATTGTATTTTTCAATTTCAGGTGCGAAGCAGATCCAAACGCCTTGGCGAAATATGTCATCGCACTGGTAAGAAAGGACAAACCTGTCAACGAACTAAGAGAGTCATGCATCGATCAACTGGATGTGTTCCTTCAGCAAGGTATTCTGTTTCGGATAGTAAATGATACCTTAACATTTGTTTTTATGTTACCCTCATGTGGTATTCGAAAGATCAAATAGAAGGTTGCCAAACAAGCGAGGTGCAAAATTACACGAAAACAGAATCCATTCTTGAGCATCTATTGTATATAAAATAATATGCATGATTGTTTAGAAAATGCTGATATGAATAGTCACTACCAGTATGTGTTGCATTAAAAAAGTAAGATAATAACGAGGAATAATAAATTATGCAGAAACCAAGCCCTTTGTGGAGATGTTCTTCAAGACGCTGGAATCTAAGTCTTACCTTGTGAAGATTGAAACAGCAACAGCTATCCCTTCCCCAGTGAATGATCATCATGTAGCCGTCACAGTTCCATCTCCGTTACCGGTCCAGCCACTGGTGCAGCAAACACCAGTTGCCGCACCTGTGACAAATATTTCCACTTCAAAAAACATCGAGCGCAGGCCTTCAAGGCCTGAGGCTACAACAAAGGTTTGAGCAGAATATTCCATACAAATTCCGGTATCATGGAATACACGTTAACAACTGCCCATTTGCTTCCATTTCATGTGAAATCCAGTCGAATGATGAGGATCGTGACAGTAGACGTGCCGGACGGAAATTGCATAGCAGGAGCCGTTCCCGGAGTCCCAGCTGGAACCGAAACCGGTCTCGAAGCCGTAGCAAGCAAGTGTTTGATGTTCACGCTACAGTCAACTCCCTTGTCAATAATCATTTTGGCCACCTATAAACCACTTTACTTTTACAGTTAATAAAAACAGTAGAAAATGTATTGAAGACAAAGTAAAACATATTGGCAACTTCTGATAAATATTTGTTATTAAAACGATTTTCAATGTCCCTTGATTACCAATTTGAATGTTAATGTTCCTTGAGGGATATGTTGAGTAGTCTGTAAAACAAAATTTGTGCTATTACTCATCAGTGATTTGAATCTGTTGAATTATTAGGGACAGAGATGACCGGCGTGGAAGGCGATACCCCGATGATGACAGGCGACGGCGGCCTCAGCATCTTGGCCGAAGACGTTACATGGATCACAGGAGGGACAGAAGCTGGGATCGCGATCGAAGGGAGCGAGAGAGGGATCGGTCCCATAGCAGATCTCGCACTCCAAAGTCCAGGTCGCGGTCGAGGTCACGGTCCAGGTCCAAAGATAGAAGTGGGTTTGGTTAGAATGTTGGAAGTACTATATTAACTGTTTATAAAATGGCAAATTTCGTGGGTCGTTTTGTGTACGAAATACAGAACGAGCTTCAAATCGAGACTCGAACCACAAAGCAGGTAGCCCGAACACAGCTTTGGCTACGCAAGATCACGGCGATAAAGACTACAGGTTTGGGCCTGGTCCAAACCCGGCACCTGGAGCAACTTCAGTTGTGAGCCAGGCTCCTGGAACTGCACCAGCAGCAACAACTTCACCCGTGTCTACTTCTGTCCCTAGTGCAGGGGGAATTGCCGACCCTCTTCCCCCTACTGTCCAACCTTTTCCTCAGACTTCACTAACCCGCAGATGCAGAGACTATGATGGTACGTGGACATCCTGTTCCTTAGAAGTGCAATGTGAAATAGTAGAAAACCAAAAATTTGTAATTCTGGCAATTGTGGTTATTTGATTGCGCTATATTATCCTGTCATACTATTTGATATTAATGCAACTTGTTCATTACAATTTTTTGCACTGTAAAATAACATTTAGTCTGGCATTGGGGAAATATTAACTGATGTACAGTACAGCACATCCTGGCCATTCATGGGAATTCAGATTCAAAAAGTTTGCATGTTCGTTGTACAAGGTTAAATATATGAAACATAATACCTACACTTATGGTATTCATACAAACAATGATATTGGAATTTTCTATTGGTACATTAGCTGTGTGATGCCAAGAGACGTTCTTGAATTTTTGAAATCAAATTTAACATTGTATTTCTTTTTGAAAAGCTGCATTCATTACATATTTTGCACAGTTTTACTCTCGTTTCAACTAATACTATGTTATTCGAGATCGCAACCTGTGCTACATAAAATAACAGTGAGCCTGTAGTTTTATACAAGATGCCTTCCTATAAATTGAGAAAATGTCTGCAAAATATGGCTCTCACATTAAGGTTTTCACAAACTTTATGCAATTATTCAATTTACTTTGCAGAAAAAGGTTACTGCATGCGTGGAGATCTGTGTGTCTTTGACCATGGTGCAGACCCGGTAGTCGTTGAGGATGTCAACCTACCATCAATGCTTGGGTTTGGACCTTCTGGACCACCACCTCCTCCTCAGCAAGGTTAGTAAATTAGTACTCTGGAAACTGGATATAAGTGGAATAGTTTTCCCTGCAGATTCGATTTCCACTTGCACGTATATAGTTTTTTGAATGTATGTATTTCAATGTTTGTCGCTAGTGAAACTTGGACTAATATTCGATGATTGTTCTCCAGTTCCACCACCATCGGTTCCTCCAGTTCGTCCATTACCTCCACTGCTTGGACCTCCCCCAATTCCATCATTACCGCAACCACCACCACCAGCAGCGCATTCCCATCCTGGTGAGTTCAAGATTTGTATCTCGCATATATCAACATTCCTCAAACTGCAGTTTACGAACGTATGCTAAAGCTGCATTTAATATCTGCCCATATTCGGCCAGTCATTTTTGCAATTGAGTGTTGCAGTTTTTTGCTAGTATTGTTTTATAATATACCTATTTGTTTGCAGGTATTTATTGGAACGAGACTTTTAAGATTACAAGAAAAAGTCATTAGTGGCAGAAAATCTGAAATCAGTATACATACGCTGTATTGGCCAGGATGCAATTTATTTCATTAACTGAAATCAATACATCGATTCCCAATAAATGATCGTATTTGTCGGTGCAATGCAGAGTACAATTGTCACAACATTCTTTATGTTTGGATTTTATAAATTATTTTGTTGTAAATCATTGGCAACCTGAAATTATTATAGCAATTTAGAAAAGCTTAAGCATCTTTTGTAGTACGATTTTCATTTAATTGTTCAGACTAAAATATTGACAAATTCTCAATAAATGACAATGATGTCCACTTGTTGAATTTTAAAATGGTGTTTGGAAGTAAATGTACAGCAGATGGCAAGGGATACTTAAAATGTTCACTAGCCAGTATGATAAGCTCAGCATTAGTGTCAGTATAGTTAGTTCCCAATTTGCAAGTGTCTGATCTGCCACCAGAGGGCATTATTGCAATGTGACACTTAAAGTAGCTGCTTGGCAAGTTGTCCATTCTTCGACAAACAAACACCCATATTTCCTTTGTGCCAAAGATTAGTGGCGCTCTTCTTATCGTTGGACTGTCTCTTCTTTCACTTGTAGAACCGTACATCCCTGAGCCGTACAATCCTGAAGCTCCAACAATGGATCGGTTGCCTCGCATGAGGCAGCCACCGTTCTGGGGACCTAGATCGGGTCCTCAAAGGGGCCCTGGCTCGAGACCATTGCAGAACTACCCTCAACACATGACAAGGGAGCTTATCAATGTGCCCACCGTTGACGATTCTGGAGGTCATTGTATTCGTACTTGCTTGTTGTTAGTACAAAGCTGAATGCCTCAACTTGAACCTTGATACGGTTTTTGTAGGTGGTGGTAGAGTTGTGAGGCAGCATCCTGGTGGCCCCTTGCCTCATCCTCACAGGGGAGGAGGGTTTCTGGGGCATAAAAGGCCTCACGTCGGCCCTATACCTTTCCCTCACCCACTACATCTGCAGCCGCACCAACATCCACACCTTGCTCACCTTCACGCTCACCAGCACGCGCTGGCACCTCCTGGTGCCGCTCGAGAGAATGTCAACCCGAACGAGGTGCCACTGAACAAGAAGCGAGCTTTCGATTTTAACCGGCTCGGCCCTCGCAAGTACACGCCAGACAACAGTGTGCTTGAGATCCGCAAAGTGCCTCGCGGACTTAACAGTATCACCCAGCTCAACAACCACTTTTGCAAATTTGGAAAGATTGTCAACTTGCAAGTCTCATACCAAGGCGACCCGGAAGCTGCCCTTATTACTTTCTCGAATCATGCCGAGGCTAATGCAGCTTACCGGAGCACTGAGGCGGTGCTCAATAACCGGTTTATCAAAGTCTTCTGGCACAACAAAGAAGACGATAGTGAAGTAAGTGAATTTCACGTGATATATTGTATTGGATGCGCAATTCTATATTATACTCATCTTTTTTTCACCCAGCAACAAGAGGCCAAGCAAGAGAATAATGTACCTACGTCACCTTCGTCTCGAAAAGTGTCTGTGAAGGACCGTCTTGGCACACCGGTGGCTGACAAAGCTGATGGATCCGAGACGAATGAGCCTGAAACGGTAGATTTGGGTAGCATTATTTAACAGGCGAGAGCAACCTGGAATAACATTGAGC
>WWPM01021633.1:0-45133 GCA_023279145.1 Glomeris maerens
TTTTTTTTACAATCACTTAGATTCTTGGATCTTATTATTAATAGGGGATTTTCAATATTTATACTTATATATGTATCATATCTTACTCTAACTAGCATATGGGTAGAAATACTACCTTTCTCTCTTATTATAGGTATTGTTTTCACATGGAACAATATGCTAAGTAATCAAGAGCTTATTATTATTCAAGCTACTGGAGTGTCTCCACTTAAGACATCATTAAGCCTCATTTATATAGGAATTGTATTTTCAATAATTTCTTTCTTCTTTACCTTCCATATCGTTCCTAATTCATATATCAAATATCAAGAACTTAGATCAAAAATAAGTAATAACTACAACCTCAAATTAATAGAAGCTGGAAAGTTCGTAAATCTTAATGATGATACTACTTTCTTTATTGATAAAATACAGGGCAATAAGTTTATATCTATATTTATTTACTCTAACAATCGTACAGAAAAAAAAGAAAATTACATCTATGCTGAAACTGGATATATAGATTTTTCTAAAAACAATGTAATCTTTTTACTAGAGAAAACCAATATTCAAGAAATAGAAAACAATAATTCGATTAAATATATCCAACTAGATAAATATATATTTAATACTAATCCTAACAAAAAAACACAGACTACAATAAAAAGTAATCCTAAAGAACTCAATGTGTTTGATTTGCTAACATATAACAATTTAGAGTATATAAGATGGTATAAAAATAACAATATTGAGAAATATAATCAAGAACTAAGAAAAATAAAAATAGAAATACTCAAGAGGGTATATAATACTCTCTTGCCATTATTTTTAACTATAGTAGCAGCTTACTTCTTTAGTATTAGGCAATTCAAACGATTAGGCAATATCAAACCTATATTACAAACTAGTACTTTAGGTGTATTGACAAAAATAGCTATTATTTTAAGTGTAGCCTCTAACAGTATTAAGATTAGTACCTTACCTATCATAGCAATGGTTATATTAATAGTATATATGTTATATAAAATTATCCTACCACCTACCTTAAAAACTATTGCTAAATATAAGTTCTTCGCCTAACTTGTTATAGCATACTTGTAGCAATTAGTAGTACTAGGAAAAAACCCACAATATCTGTTGATGTTGTAACACAAATAGAAGAAGCCACTGCTGGATCAATTTTCATTTTTTTTAAAACAATTGGAAACATTGTACCAAAAGTTGTCCCCAAAATTACGTTAATACCAACGGCCATAAATGTAATAACACCTATAATAACACCATCACCAAAAAAACTTCCCCACAGAAAGCCTATTGTTCCCAACAAACTACCATTAATAACTGCAATACTAAGTTCTTTAAAAACCTGTCTCCAAACATTAGACCCAGATATGAGCTTTAAAGTTAATCCTCGTAACGTTACTGATAAACTTTGCATCCCCGCATTACCACCCAAAGCAACCACAAACTGGATAATCGCTGTAAGCATAACATGCTTTGATAACACTTCATGAAAACTTGCAACAATTAGTGGAATCATTAGAGCTTCTATAAAATTAAAAGACAACCATTTCAATCTACCTTCTGCTGCATAGAAAATAGTTTTATATTTATTAGTAGAAGACTTATTTACACCACTTATTAATAATAAATCTTCTTGTGTTTCTTGATAAATTACGTCAATAATATCATCTATACTAATTGTACCAACTAAAACTCCTGCACTATCTACAATCCCAGCGGTCAAAAAACCTCTACTTCTAAAAGTCAAAGCTACATCTTCTTGATCTATATTAGTATGGATTGCTTTAAAATTATTACTCTTTAAATTAAAAACATTCTCTTTCGGATCAGAAATCAGTAGTTTACTCAACAAAAGGCTACCTACAGCTACACCTTGCTGATCAACAATAAAGACATCATAGATTGTATCTAAAGATTTCAAATAAGTTTTTTCAATCTCTCTTATATATGCTGTACTTTGTGCTACATTCCAATCTTTAAGAATACTAATAAAAGTACTTTGCATTAACCGACCTGCACTATCTTCTGGATAATCAAGCTTCTGCTCTACTATTTTTCTCTCATATACAGAAATAGCATCTAATATCTGATCTTTACTTGCATTATCTTCACCGTCTAAACCTTTTAAGATTAAATACGATAAATCACTATCTTTAACCTCTTTGATAAGCATAATAATAAAATTAATACCTTTAGTACTAATAATTTCTTCAATTAGTTCAGCAGACATCCATAGAATATTTTCTTTAAAAAACTCTTTAGGTAACTTATTAAGTAAAGTATCTCTATTCTCTTTATCTAATGTTTCTAAGACAGATATAGCATCAGAAGCATGCAATTCACTAAAAATTTTCTCTAATGTAACTAAATCAGAAGATTCTAATAAAGATATTACTTCATTTAGTAATTCTTTATTTTGTCCATTAGTTTCTTCTGCTGAAAAATTATTCTCTAGCATTTAACTCGCCTCTTAGCATATCTTGTAAGATTGTGCCTAGTATATTAATAAATACATCATTCTTAATTTTATATGAAATAATAGAATAAAATACATATATGGTGCGATCGAGAAGACTCGAACTTCCACGGTATTAACCACAACGACCTCAACATTGCGTGTCTACCAATTCCACCACGATCGCATCTTATTGCAATATATCATATTATATTGACAAATCAAAACTAAAATCTAATATTCTTATATAGGAAAATAGCCAAAAATGTTAACAAGCCCTATATGGAAAGTTGAACAAGAATCTGTTCATTATACACAAGCCTTAGAATATATGGAAAGCTATGTGCACGATATTATCCATAACAATGCACCAAATTTAGTATGGCTACTAGAACATTTTGATGTATATACGATTGGTACATCTGCACAAAAAAATGAACTACTTGGTATTCCATCTATTGAAGTTATAAAAACCAACAGAGGTGGTAAAATCACTTACCATGGTATTGGACAACGAATAGTATACCCCATTGTAAGCTTAAACCGTACCAAAGATATACGAAAATATGTTACAAATCTTGAAAGTTGGATTATTAATACACTAAACGACTATAATATAGATGCATTTACAAAGAAAGATTTTATTGGTATATGGGTTGTAGAAAAGGGAATAGACAAAAAAATAGCGGCTATTGGTATCAGAATAAAAAAATGGGTGGCCTACCATGGTATTGCTATAAATATAAACCCTAATTTAGACTATTTTTCTGGAATTATACCTTGTGGTATTAGTAATTTCGGTGTAACATCCCTAGAGCGTTTAAAGAAAAATATTTCCTTTCATAACTTTGATGATAACCTAAAAAAAAATTTCTCCAAGGTATTTATTCATGAAGAATAAAAGTACAAAAAATTATCCTGCAGTATTAGAAATAATTCCTATTTTCTTATTTTTTGCTCTAAGCAAGTATTATGATATATTTGTAGCTACCGGAGCACTTATTGTATGTAGTATTATTAATCTTGTAATAGGGTATATGTATACAAAAACTATTCACATTATCTCGGTAGTAACTGCCGTATTAGCGGTATTCCTTGGAGGATTAACTATTATCCTAGGGAATGAAACTTTTATTAAAATGAAAATTACTCTAATGAATACAATATTTGCTTTAATATTGATATCTGGATATATTTTTAAAAAGAATTATCTAAAGATTGTATTTAAAAGCCAAGTTAATATTAGCGATGAGGGTTGGAAAAAACTCAATGTATACTGGATTTTCTTCTTTATTTTTTTAGCTACACTAAATGAAATAGTGTGGAGGCATGTTGGCACAGATGCTTGGATAAACTTTAAAGTTTTTGGAATAACCCTTTTAACAATTATCTTTGTTGGATTACAATACCCATTAATAAAAAAATATAGTATAAAAGAAGATTAATCTAGATACTCTTTATAATTTATTTGTAGCTTATCTAAAGTTCTCTTATATTCATTGTCTAAATCTACTTTAACTTGTATTCTTTCACCTGATATTGACAAAAAATCAACTTCCGTAGCATGAAGGTATAGCTTTTTTGTATTAATATCTAAAGCTTCTAGCATTCTAAAATTATATTTATAATCACCTATTATTGGAGACTTTAAATATTGTGACATATGTACTCTTATCTGATGTGTTCTGCCAGTGATAGGCATAATTTTTAAGAAACCTATTTTATTTCTAGCATCTAACACTTTATACTGTGTAATTGCTTCTTTGCCTTGACTATCTATCACTATCTTTTGCGCTTCTAGCGATCCTATTTTTAACAATGGGGCATTGATTATACCTTCACGAGAACTATACAAGAAAGGATACACTAAACAATGATATATCTTCTGTATTTTCTTATTTTTAAATAGCTCAAACATATGTCGCGCTGCTAATTTATGCCGCGCCAATATCAAAACACCACTAGTATCTTTATCTATTCTATGCACAATAAATGGATTGTTTTCATATTCAAATCTAAGTTTTTCAAAAGCCATTGTAATATTAAAATTAACTTTTACCCCATCTTGTACAGCAATACCACTAGGTTTATTTATAATAATAATATCTTTATCTTTATATACAATACTGTTTACAATGTTCTCAATTGCTATAATATATTTGGTCGTATCTAACTGTTTTTTTTTATTAAAAGTACTATTTAATTTATTAATAACAACAGTTGGAACTCTTACTGTTTGACCAACTTGCAATAAATAATTATGTGGTTTTCGCTTACCATCTACTCTGATTTGACCAGTTCTAATAAGTTTTTGAGTAATTGAGTTATTAAGATTTATATAACTCTTAAGTAACCATTTATCAAGTCTAACACCATTATCTTCTGGTACCACAACTATATGCTCAATATTTTGTACGTTCATACTACTGTATAATATAAGATAATCTAAGTCCTGTCATTGTTAAATTGTCTAGAGAAGTATAGTGCTTATACTCCACACCTACTCTTTCATAAGAATTTTTAATCTGAATTATATCATAATAAAAAGCTACAGAATAATGGGTATAAAATATAGTACTAACCGTAATCCCGTACATAGAACCAGCATCTAATGTACCTTTATCAGAGAGAGACGAGCTATCTACACCAATCATTTTATCAGTTCTCCTCTCGGTATAATAATAATTATCGCTACCAGCCACTAAACCTGCTTTAATAGCTACAGCCATTGCAAAATTACTACTAAAATCCCTTTGATATTTCAAAGACAAATAAGCTGGAACAAGGTTAAGCTTTGCAGTATTATCTGAAACAGAACCTATAGCTGGATAGCTACCTATTAATGTATCAGCTGTACCTAAATTAACCCTAGCATAACTAACACCAAGACCAATTTTCAAATCATCAATTAATAAAGATGTATACATTTCAATAGAAGGACTAACAAACTTTCTATTTTCATCTGGATAAGAATATCCACCAAAAGATACTCCCGGATTTAACTCATATCGAGAACTAGCACTCCACAGATTGTTACTAAAAATAAAAAAACTAATTATAAATACTAAACACTGCATCATAATTATAACCTACCGTGAATTATAAATAATATTAATGTCTGTTCCTTTCCTTCTTAAAACTATGGAGTAAGAAGCTAGCTCTTGACTATCTTGCAAATATTTAACCATTGTTTTAACCTGCTTAATTTTCGTATCATTAATTTGTACAATGAAGTCACCTTTTTTTGCCCCTAATTTAGATAAAAAACTACCTTTACTTAAATTATAAATCACCACTGATTGGTCGGAAGCGTCTGTATTTAATTCATAAGCCACTAGATTAGAATTATTAGAAATGGTAACATTATTAAATAGACCAAAATCAATTAAAGTAATATCGCTTGGTATATTCTCTTTAGGTATCTCAGGGTTAACTGTTATAGATAAATTTTCACCTTTTCTGAGAATTTGCAGCTTCAATGGTTCGCTATCATCTATAGCTGCCACATGGAAAGATAATTGCGATATAGAGCTAATATCTTTGTTACCAAATTTCAAAACAACATCACCAACTTTTAGTCCAGCTTTTTCTCCGGCTCCATCAGAGTACACATCTGTAATAATCACTCCCTTTGGAGCTTCTAAACCTAGCTTATCAACCATATCATCAGACACATTAATAGCAGAAAACCCTAGCCAATATTTCTTAACTTTTTGACCTTTTAAAGTCCTATTAATAAACAATTTTACAACATTAGTAGGAATTGCAAAAGCTACACCTACAGATACATTGCCGTATATACCTGTTGTAATACCAATCATTTGTCCTTTTTCATTAATTAAAGCACCCCCAGAACTACCAGGATTAACTGAAGCATCCGTCTGTATCAATGTACCAATATTAGAAAAAGTATTGCCTGTTGGTAAAGCCGAAACAATACCAGAAGTTACCGATAAACCAATACCAAATGGATTACCTATGGCATAAACTCTGCTAGCAATCTCAATATCATTAACTGAAGCAGATATTGCGGGGAAATTGTTAAGTTTTGTTTTAATTTGTAACAAGGCTAAATCTACCTGAGAATCTTTAGCAATTAAATCTGCTTGAAATATTCTACCATCACTGAACATAATCTTGATAACCGTACCATCATCAACCACATGAGCACTAGTTACAACTAGCCCAGAATGACTAACAATTACTCCTGACCCTTTATCTCCATGAGTTGTCTCAGATTTAAGAAAAAAATCCACATCTTCTTGATTGGTATATTTAGCAGAATAAATACTAACAACCGATAACATAGCTTGTTTTACTTTATTAGTATCTTCGGCATACAAACAGGTATTTAAAATAAAAATACTAAACAAATATAGTAACGTTACACATCTCATTATTAAAACAACCATTAACATAACTACAACATATTATATATGCTGTAGTATATAGTGATTTGCAAAATATTAAAAATTAAAAATAAACTAATATACCCCCTAATAGACTGATGGTTAAATAATAATTTTTGTAATATAAAAATTAAAGGAGAAAAATATACACAAACAAAAACTATATAAACAAAAACTTTTCTATAACTCCCATTGAACAGCAATAAATCAGGAAAAAAATACACCAATACAGATAATGGGAGAGAATAAAACAAAATTATACAACTTAATCTTAAATAGCTAATTTGTCTATTATAATAAAGTATTCTTATAATCAAAAAAAGTATTGGTGTAAAAATCAATGACATAAAAATAACTAAATTGAAGATAATAAAAAATATGTCGCTAAAATAATCCAACACAATACCCAATGCTTATTACAACATAATCTAACTCATTATGAAATTAACTAGATAAGAGATTAAAGATTATTTAGAATCTACAGCTATTTTTTGTAAACCTTTAGCTGATACGTCTCTATCAACTAATTCAATCAAAGCCATAGGAGCATTATCTCCTTTTCTAAAACCAAACTTCAATACTCTAGTATATCCACCCTGTCTATCTTTATAGCGTACACTTAAATTAGAGAATAATTTTGCTACTACATCTTCGTCTCTCAATAGAGCAAAAGCCTGTCTTCTATGATGCAAAGTACCCTTTTTAGCTAAAGTAATAATTTTATCTGCATAAGATCTAAGCTCTTTCGCCTTAGGTAAAGTAGAAACAATTTGTTCATGAGTAAACAAAGCTACAGCCATATTCTTAAATAGTGCCTTTCTCTCAGAAGTAGTTCTCCCAAGTTTTCTACCGCTAATCTTATGTCTCATAACAGACTCTCCCTAACCTTTAATATTTATCTTCATATTTCTTTGCAAGTTCTTCTATATTTTTTGGAGGCCAAGAATCTATCTGCATACCTAAATATAAATTCATTTTTCCTAAAATATCCTTAATCTCATTTAGTGATTTTCTACCAAAATTAGGAGTTCTTAACATATCAATCTCTGTTCTCTGAACTAAATCACCAATATAAAGGATATTATCATTTTTTAAGCAGTTTGCTGATCTAACAGAAAATTCTAGCTCATCAACTCGTTTTAGTAGATTTTTATCAAAGGGAAGTTTATTAACTTCTTCTTTAACTTCTCTAACTGTAGTCTCAGCAATATTAAAATTAATAAAATGATTTAATTGATCTTGTAAAATCTTCGCTGCGTACGCTACAGCTGTTTCAGGAGTTATAGAACCATCAGTAGATACTTCTATATGTAATTTATCATAGTCAGTAATCTGACCGACTCTAGCATTTTCGACTTCATACTTAACTCTTTCTACAGGAGAAAACAAAGCATCCACCAAAATTAATCCTATCTCTTTATCTTGTACAGTTCTAGCTTCTACAGGTAAATAACCTTTACCAACTTCAACATTAATAGTCATTTCAAACTCATGCCCATCTGCTAGAGTACAAATTATCAAATCTTTATTTAAAATTTCAATATTATGATTTTCAACAATATCAGCAGCCGTCACTACTTTAGGACCCTTAGCTTTTAGTGTTAAAGATACTGGATTCACAGTACTAGACTTACATTTCAGTTCTTTTATATTCAAAACAATATCGGTTACATCTTCGGAAACACCAATAACAGAAGAAAATTCATGGCTAACATTTTTTATATTAATAGATACAACAGCCACACCTTGTAACGAAGACAATAATACTCTTCTTAAAGCATTACCTAAAGTAACACCAAAACCTCTTTCCAATGGCTCTATTAATAAATTAGCAACGTTAGAGTTATCTTTTTTTGCTGTTAATTTTATTTTATTTGGCCTAATTAAGCTCTGCCAATTTTGTTCTATCACCCGTTTACCTCATAGATATTAAATTAAAAACACTTAAAACTACTTTAAATTCTTCTTTTTTTACTAGGACGACACCCATTATGTGGAATTGGAGTCACATCTTTAATAGACGTCACGACTAAGCCTACAGATTGAAAAGTTCTAAGAGCAGACTCTCTACCAGTACCAGGTCCTCTAACTTCAACTGCTATAAATTTTAAACCATGCTCCATTGCTTTCTTTGCAGCATCTTCCGCCACTAACTGAGCAGCGTAAGGAGTTGATTTTCTAGAACCTTTAAAACCTTGCAACCCTGAAGAAGACCAAGAAATAACGGAGCCTTGCAAATCAGTTATTGTAACTAGCGTATTATTAAAAGTAGAACTAACATGAGCCATACCAGTAACAATATTTTTCTTTTCACGTTTTTTTAACTTTTGCTTATCAGCCGATTTTGCCATAATTTAGAATCCTAAAAATTTTTAAATTTTATCCTTTTTTACCAGCTATAGGTTTAGCGGTACCTTTTCTAGTTCTTGCATTAGTATGAGTTCTTTGTCCTCTCACAGGAAGATTCCTTCTGTGCCTCAAACCTCTATAACAACCTAAATCCATCAATCTCTTGATATTCATATATACATTACGCTTTAAATCACCTTCAACTGTATAGTTCTTATCTATGGTTTCACGCAATTTTGATACATCTTCCTCGGTTAAAGCATGAACTCTTAAAATAGGAGAAATTCCAGCTTTATTACATATATCTAATGCTGTTTTTTTACCTATTCCATATATATAAGTAAGAGCTATCTCTACTTTCTTTGAGGTTGGTATGTTTACCCCTGCTATACGAGCCAATTGCTATCTCCTTCTTAATATTTACTTACTAACCAACTGCATACTGAACAAAGTCAATATAAACAATTAAAATACTTATGTCAATACTTCGTTTAGGCTAGATTAGAACCTTAATTAATTTTTGATTAGAATCATCTGAATCCAGATTACCATCTACAATGTAACAACAACCTATATTTTTATAATATAACAATATAGGAGTAGATTGATTATGATACAACTCTAATCTTTTCTTTAAAGAATTAAGATTGTCATCCGAACGTCTATCAAAATTACTACTTCCACATTTATCACATACCCCATTTATCTTAGGGTTAATAAAAAAATCATTATAGATAAAACCACATTCATGGCAACTATACCGACCAGTGATTCTTTTAACTAATATATCTTCATCAACAGATATTTCTATAACTTTATAATAACTAATTCCGTATTTATTAAATAAATTTGTCAACATACTAGCTTGCTCTATAGTACGAGGATACCCATCTAAAACAAACCCTTTTTCACAATCAGATTGATTAATTCTTATCTCTAATAGGTCCGTCATCAACACGTCATCTATTAAATTACCACTAGATAATACTCCTTTAATTTCCTTACCTAAATCCGTATTTAGCTCTATTTCTTTACGAAGCATATCACCTGTAGAAATATGAGCTATACCAAAATGATTAGTTAGAAATTTAGACTGAGTACCTTTTCCACTTCCTGGTGCACCAATAAGTATAAATACTCTTTTCATTCTATTTATCTCTTACCTATCTTGGCTTTCTTTAATATACTTTCATACTGGTAAGACATCATATGTGATTGAACTTGAGTAACTGTATCTATAGTAACCGAAACGATAATCAAAAGACTTGTACCTCCAAAATAGAAAGGTATTGATAGCTTAGAAATTAAAAATTCTGGCAGTAAACAAATTAATACAAGATAAATAGATCCAATAACAGTAAGCCTATTCAAAAGATATGATAGATGATTATTAGTATCTTGACCAGGTCTAATACCCAAAATAATCCCACCATTATTCTTTAAATTATCCGAAGTTTCTTTTGGATTAAATACAACAGAAACATAAAAAAATGCAAAAAATATTATCAACACTGCATATAGTACAAGATATAAAATATTACCCCTACCTAAATACACTCCTATATTGGCTACCCATGAATTAGTTGTGCTCAAAAACCCTATTAAAGTTGTAGGTACCAATAGGATTGAACTCGCAAAAATTGGAGGAATAACACCTGCATTATTAATTTTTAGTGGTAAATAAGAAGTATCACCTGCAGATAGCTTATTACTGCCAACTTGTCTTCTCGGATATTTTACAACTATTCTTCTCTGTGCTGTCTCTATAAATACTACACCGTATATAATAACTACTACCATAACTACTACAAAAACAATCACCATGGCCGATAAAACACCTTTTTCTCCTAAAGTAAACAATGTAGCTAAAGCAAAAGGTAAATTAGAGACTATACCTGCAAATATAATTAAAGAAACACCATTACCAATACCTCTTTCTGTTATCTTTTCACCCATCCACAAAACAAAAAAAGTACCTGCAGTAAGAGTTGATGCAGTTAAAAATCTAAACATCCAACCTGGATCTTCTACAGCTTTTAAACTACCAGATTGTAAATTCTCAAGACCCATAGCAATTGATATAGCTTGGATAAAACATATTACTAAAGTTAAATAGCGAGTATACTGATTAATTTGTCTACGACCACTCTCTCCTTCTTTTTTCAACTCCGTTAGAGTAGGAAAAACAATAACAAATAACTGCATCATTATAGAAGCCGTAATATAAGGAATAATATTTAAAGCAAATATAGTCATTCTACCAAGAGAGCCACCAGAAAAAAGATCAAACATACCTAATACACCTTGTGCATTATTAGATATAAAATCTTTAATAATCAAAGGGTTAACCCCAGGGATAGGAATATAGGTACCTAACCTATAAATAACTAACACCCCTAAGGTAAACAAAATTCTCTTTTTTAAAACTGTAGCTTTAGACCAAGCTCCCATACCTATATTTGTAGCTTTCTTAGCCATCTTAAGTAGTCACTTTTTTCTTTTTATTTATATTTATAAATTTTTTAACTTCCAAAACAGTAACTTCACCTTTCTGATTTTTGATTAAGTCTACTGCTTTTTGTGAAATTCCACTAACCTCACATTTAATTGCATGAACAAGATTACCTCTTGCTAAGATTTTTAGACCTTCGTAACTTCCCTTAATTACTTTAGCATCTTTAAGGTTCTTATAATTAATAACATTAGTAGGAGAAAATTTACCCGTTTCTATTAATTTAGAAATATCTCCTAAATTAATCACAAAATATTCTTTCTTAAAAATATTGGTAAAACCTCTTTTAGGCATTCTTCTATACAAAGGATTTTGTCCACCTTCAAATCCCATTCTTACTTTACCTGTACCTCTCGCCTTTTGACCTTTATGTCCCTTACCAGAAGTTTTTCCTAATCCAGAACCTATACCTCTACCCACTATCTTCTTATAATGTGTAGCTCCATCATTATCTTTAATTTCGTTTAATTTCATTTAATCTACTCCAATAACAACTATCTCTATAATTAGTCTTCTATTATTTTTACTAAATGAGCTACTTTTCTAATCATACCTCTTACAGAGCTAGTATCTTGCAGCTCTCTCGTTCTGTGTAATTTATTCAGACCTAAACCAATAAGAGTTGATGTTTGATCTTTTGGTCTTCTAATAGCACTTCTAATTTGCTGTACTTTAACAATTTTTGTGGTTTTATTGTTCATTTTACTACTCATAATTAACTTATTCTACAGTATTTTGAATCTCTTCTGATTCTTCTACAGATATTTTATCTTTAGCGGGAAATATATCACTTATTTTTTTAGATCTCTTATCAGCAATATATTTAGGAGAATGTACAAATTTTAAACCTGTTATAGTAGCTCTAATCAAATTATGTGGATTAGTGCTACCAATAGATTTTGCAACAACATCATGTACTCCAAGAGCTTCAAATACAGCACGCATAGCTCCACCTGCTATCACTCCTGTCCCAGGTTTTGCTACTTTCATAATAACTTTCCCTGCTCCAAATTTAGCAACAACATCATGATGCAAAGTTCTACCTTCTTTTAAAGATACATATATCATAGCATTTTTAGCAGCTTGAGTAGCTTTAAATACAGCATCTGGTACTTCTCTTGCCTTGGCAGAACCAAAACCTATTTTTCCCTTACCATCTCCTACAACAACAAGAGCAGCAAAGGCAAACCTTCTACCACCTTTAACAACTTTAGCAACCCTATTCACATGAACCAACTTTTCTATAAGTTCAACTTTATCTCTAACAATTTTTTTCTTTCTTTTACGAATATTAGTTTCTTTTGTTGCTAACATGCTTTAATACGACTCCTTAAAATTTTAACCCAACTTCTCTTGCTGATTTTGCCAAACTTTCTACTTTACCATGAAACAAATAACTTCCTCTATCAAAAAGTATCTCAGAAATACCCTTTTTCAATAATCTTTGAGCGACAAATTTACCAACAACAGCTGCCGCCTCTTTATTAGATGTTTTAGAAACTAAGCCTTTTACTTCTTTATCTAAGGTTGAGGCTGAAGCTAACGTAACTCCATTAACATCATCAATAACTTGAGCGTATATATGCATATTAGACATAAATACACTTAGTCTAGGTCTAACATCGTTTACTTTTTTCAACTTAAAACGAATTCTTGATTTTCGTCTTATTTGCTTGGCTTGTGCTTTATCTTTGATTTTTCTCAACATCTCTATTTCTTCTTACCTTCTTTACGTAAAATCTTCTCATCACTATACTTAATGCCTTTTCCTTTATAAGGTTCAGGTTTCTTATACCCTCTTATCTTAGCTGCAATCTGACCAACTTTTTGTTTATCTTTACCAGTAATCGTTATATGAGTCTGATCTGGACAAACAATAGATACTTCTCCTGGAATTGGCAATACAACATCATGGCTAAAACCTAACTGCAACACTAGATTTTTCCCTTGAACGGAAGCACGATAACCAACACCATTAATTTCTAATGTTTCTTTAAATCCTTCTGATACACCTACTACAAGATTATTAATTAAAACTCTTGTAGTACCCCACAATTTCTTGGCATTAATACTTTCATTAGCCGGAGAGATAACAACTTGATTGTTCTCTAATTTTACAGATACATCATCAGAAATTCTTAAGCTAGATTCACCATTTTTGCCTTTAACTTTTATAAGACCACTCTCTAACGAAGCTGTAACACCATCTTTTAATACTACTGGATATTTACCAATCCTTGACATTTCTACTTATCCTTAATAAAAATTAAAATATAGAACACATTAATTCGCCACCCACATGGTTAGCTCTTGCTTCAACATCAGACATAATTCCCTTAGATGTTGACAATACATATATTCCTAACCCATTATAAAACATAGTTAAATCGCCAATAGGAGTATACACTCTACGACTAGGCTTGGATATTCTTTTTATCTCTTTTATTGTCGGCTCATTCTTCCAGTATTTCAACGCAACAGAAATCCTTTTCACACCCTTTCTCAGCTCGTTTTCAGAATAATTCTCTATATAACCCTCATCCTTCAACACACGCAAAACTCCCAAAACTTCCTTAGAGTACAAAACTTCAAGGTCAGTTTTTTTCGCTAACAAACCATTTCTTATTCTCGTTAACATATCTCCAACTAAATCCATTTTTTCTCCTACCAACTAGCCTTGATTACACCAGGAATTTGCCCTTTAGAAGCAAGCTCACGAAATTTATGTCTACACAATAAAAACTTTCTATAATTACCTCGTGCCCTACCTGTTAATTCACATCTTAAACGATATCTACTAGGAGACGAATTTCTAGGTAACTTAGCTAAATCCATCCTTGCTTGATATCTTTCTTCAGGTAACACAGAAATATCACCAGCTATAGCCTTAAGTTTTTCTCTGGCCGGATTATATTTCTCTATCATTGCTTTTCTTTTCTTATTTCTTTCAACTGCACTTAATTTAGACACTCAACAACTCCTATATTGTTAATTATTTTGTAAAAGGCAAAGAAAACTCTTGAAGCAAAAATTTAGCTTCTTTATCTGTTTTTGCCGTAGTACAAAAAGTAATATTCATTCCCCTTACTTTATCAATTTTATTATAATCAATCTCTGGAAAAATTAATTGCTCTTTCAAACCCATTGAGTAATTTCCATTACTATCAAAACCTTTATGATTCAAACCTTTAAAATCTCTTACTCTAGGTAAAGCAACATTTACAAATCTATCCAAAAATTCATACATTCTAGATTTTCTCAATGTTACCTTACAACCTATTGGCATATTCTCACGCAACTTAAAACCAGCTATAGCCTTCTTAGATAAACACACGATAGGTTTTTGTCCTGTAATCAAAGATAATTCCTGTACAGGTATTTCTATTTTCTTTTTATCTAAAGCTGCTTCTCCAACTCCAATATTTATAACTACTTTCTCAAGCTTAGGAACCTGCATAGGGTTATTATAACCAAATTCTTTCATCAAGTTAGAGGTAATTTTATCTTTATACAGTTGCAATAAGCGAACCATTTTACTTTCTCTCTGTTTAGTTTACTATTTTATAGGTGTATTAGAAAGCTTACAATATCTTATTTTTTTCCCTTCTTCAACCTTATATCCTATTTTAGTAGGCTTGTTCTCTTTAGGATCCAAATAAGCAATATTAGAAGTATGCACTGGTAACTCCTTTTCTACAATGCCACCAGCACTATTAGCGCTAGGTTTTTGATGTTTTTTCACTACATTAACACCTTGAACCAATGCAGTAGACTCTTTTGGTAATACCTTCAATATTTCTCCTGTCTTACCTTTATCTTTTCCAGCGATAATTATAACTTTATCACCTTTTTTTATTTTACTTTTTACTATCATTATAAAACCTCAGGGGCTAAAGAAATTATTTTCATAAATTTTTTTGCTCTTAATTCTCTAGTAACAGGGCCAAAAATTCTAGTACCTATTGGCTCTCCTTGATTATTAATCAAAACTGCCGCATTTTTATCAAAACGAATAGAAGAGCCATCAACTCTATTAATATCAAATACTGTTCTCACTATTACCGCTTTTAAAACATCACCTTTTTTTACACGACCATTGGGAATTGCTTCTTTCACACTAACAACAATAGTATCCCCCACACTAGCTGTTCTTCTCTTAGAACCTCCTAGAACTTTGATACATTCTACTAACTTCGCTCCAGAGTTATCAGCAACTTCTAATTTTGATTCTTGCTGTATCATACTTCACCTACTTACTTATTAACTATTACTTCCCATTTTTTATTCTTAGATAACGGCTTAGACTCTAATATTTTAACCATATCCCCTTCAGAAAAACTATTGCTTTCATCGTGAGCCATATATTTTTTAGATCTCTTCATAAATTTTTTATAAATAGGATGCTTAACATATCGCTCTACTTTAACAACAATAGTTTTATCCATTTTATCACTAACTACAACCCCTTCTAAAATCCTTTTTGGCATAACGAAATTATTCCTTTATCTTATATTCTTATTTTTTTCTGTTAATATAGTTTTTACTCTAGCAATTGATTTCTTCATTACTGAAATTTTAGAAGGGTTGTCTAGTTGTCCTGTTATTTTTTGAAAACGCACATTAAGCAAAGACTTTCTAAGCTTCAACATCTCTTCTTTTAATTCTAACTCCGACTTAGTTCTCAACTCTTTCGCATTCATTATACCATTCCCTTATTTTATTCAGCAAATCTTTTTACAAACTTGGTAGCAATAGGCAATTTAGAAGAACCTAATTCAAACGCCCTTTTAGCAACTTCTTCAGACACTCCATCAATCTCAAACATTATTTTACCAGGTTTAACTCGACAAACCCAATATTCAGGAGAACCCTTACCTTTACCTTGACGTACTTCAGCAGGTTTTCTTGATACAGGAACATCTGGAAATATTCTAATCCATACTCTACCTGCTCTTTTCATATATCTAGTAATAGCTCTTCTAGCCGCTTCAATTTGTCTAGCAGTTATTCTTTCTGGATCTAAAGCCTTTAAACCAAACTCTCCAAAATTCAAAGAAGTACCTTTACTAGCATTTCCATGAATTCTTCCTTTATGAGCTTTGCGAAACTTTGTTTTAGCTGGACTTAACATAACAACATACCTTTTATTATTTTAATTCTTACTTACGAGACTTCATTTTATCTAAACTAGCCTTATCCATAACTTCTCCCTTAAATATCCAAACCTTTATCCCACATGCACCATATGTAGTAAAAGCTGTTGATACACCATAATCTATATCGGCTCTCAACGTATGTAAAGGAACTCTACCTTCTCTATACCATTCCATCCTAGCTATTTCTGCTCCACCTAATCTACCACTGCAATTTATTCTAACACCTTCAGCTCCGGATTTTAAGCAATTTTGAACGGCTTTTTTCATTGCTCTTCTAAAAGAAACTCTTTTTTCAAGCTGCATTGCAATATTAGAAGCTACCAATTGAGCATCAATTTCAGGCTTCCTAACTTCAATTATATTTAACTTAACATCTGAGTCTATGAATTGAGATAAATCTTTCTTCAAAAGCTCAATTTCATTCTTTTTTCTGTTAATAATCACACCAGGTCGCGCAACATGTATATTAATATTCATTTTTTTAGAAGAAGATCTCTCAATGAATACTCTCGACAAACCAGCTTCTTTAACTTTTTCTTCTATACGTTTTTTTATTTTTAAGTCTTCTTGCAAGAATTTACCGAAATTTTTATTGGCAAACCAATTAGAATCCCAACCACGATTAATATTTAACCTTAAGCCTAAAGGATTAACTTTTTGACCCATTATGCACTCTCTCCTTTTTCAGAAACTGTAATAAATAAATGACTAAAAGGTTTTAAAATTCTTACACCTCTTCCTTTGGCCCTAGCATGAAACCTCTTCATCACTATAGCCTTACCCACAGAAGCATACTTCACATATAACCTATCAACATCCATATTATAATTGTTTTGAGCATTAGCTATAGCAGACATCAAAGTTTTTTTAACATCTAAGGCAATAGCTTTGTTAGAAAAACTTAACTGATTCAAAGCTTCTTGACAATCAAGACCTCTAATACTCTGAGCAACTAAATTTAGCTTCATAGTCCCTACTCTAGCATTTCTCAGTATAGATTTAACTTCTCTTCCTTTTACTTCTTCTTTTTTGCTAGACATAATTAATTCCTTTTAGCTTTTTTATCTGCCCCGTGACCATGATAAGTACGAGTCGGAGAATATTCACCGAATTTTTGACCAACCATATCCTCTGTAACATACACAGGGATAAATTTTTTACCATTATAAACACCAAAAGTAATACCTATAAAAGACGGAATAATAGTAGATCTTCTAGACCATATTTTTACGATATCATTTTTTTTCTTAGCTTGCACTTTTTCAACCATATCTATCAAATAGCTGTCTACAAAAGGACCTTTCTTTAAAGAACGAACCACTTATCTCTTCTCCCTATTTCTTATTACGACGACTAACAATAAATTTATTTGTAGATTTATTATTACGTGTTTTTTTACCTTTAGTAGGTTTACCCCAAGGAGTAACTGGATGACGCCCACCCGAAGTTTTTCCTTGCCCTCCACCATGGGGATGATCTACAGGATTCATTGCTGTTCCTCTTACCGTAGGTCTTACACCTAACCATCTAATTCTACCAGCCTTACCATAACTAACATTTCTGTGATCAGTATTAGATACGGAACCAATAGTTGCCAAACAACTTGAATTTATAAGTCTAATTTCTCCAGAGTTTAACCTTAACTGAGCATAATCTCTATCTTTACCTATTAATTGAGCATAGGCTCCAGCAGACCTCGCTATTTGTCCACCCTTACTTGATTTCATTTCAACATTATGTACGATAGTCCCAACAGGTATATTAATTAATGGTAAACAATTACCAACTTTAATATCTGCCTTATCTGCACTTACTATTTGATCTCCTACAGATAAACCATGAGGAGCTAGAATATAAGCTTTCTCACCATCATTGTAAGAAATCAAGGCAATAAAAGCTGTACGATTAGGATCGTACTCTATTCTTTCTACACTAGCAACAACATCAAACTTATTTCGTTTAAAATCTATTAAACGGTATCTCTTCTTATGACCACCACCTATATGTCTAGTAGTAATCCTACCTGTATTATTTCTACCTCCAGATTTTTTTAAACCGATGGTTAGATACTTCTCTGGACTACCTTTCCAAAGATCTTTCTTTTCTACTAATACCAAGCCTCTTTGTGCTGGTGTTACTGGATTATATTTTTTTAACGCCATAACATTACACTCCCGAACTTAGATCGATTGTTTGACCTTTTTTAAGAGTAACAACCGCTTTTTTATAGTTCCTTCTTTTACCAATTCTACCCTTAAATACTTTTAGCTTACCAGCTTGATTTAATGTATTTACGCTGTCAACTTTAACCTTAAATAAAAACTCTACAGCTTCTTTTACTTCACTTTTTTTTGCACAGGGACTAATCTCAAAAACTACCTTATCATGAGCAGATAGCAGAGTACTTTTTTCTGTAACAATTGGTCTACGAATTACCTCGTATAACCTTTCCTTATTTTTATTTTCCATTTAATCGCTCCGTTAACTCCTTAACGCCTCTTTCTGTAAACACTAGTGAGTCATGCTTTAATATATCACGTACATTCAAACCTATTTGCGGTAGGACATCAACTCCTACTATATTAGAAGACGCCTTCTTAAATTTATCATTAATATCCCCAGAGTCAACAAATAAAGTAGACTTCAACTGTAGACCATTTAGCAATTTAACTAAATTACTTGTCTTACAAGTATCTATATCTAGATTCTCTATCACCTTTAGTTTTCCAGAATTAATTTTAGATGATATAGCACTTTTTAAACCTAAACTTCTTACTTTTTTTGGCAAATCATGAGAATGATCACGAACAACTGGACCAAAAGCTATACCTCCACCCCTCATGTTAGGAACACTAGTCATACCTTGTCGAGCTCTACCAGTACCTTTTTGCTTAAATGGTTTTCTAGTTGTATGGGATACATCAGCCCTATTTTTAACTTTATGATTACCGCTTCTCGCTTTAGCTAATTGCCACTTAACAACTCTAGCCATAATATCACGTCTAATTTCCACGGCAAAAATAGAATCTAACAGCTCTATTTCTTTAACCTTAGAGTTAGCTATACTGACAACATCTACTTTCATTTTAATACCTTTACTTAATAACTATAGCTATTTATTGCTTTACTGCATCTTTAATGACAACAAAAGATCCTTTAGATCCAGGAACAGAACCTTTTACTAACATAATATTATTCTCACTATCTACATCTATCACTTTCAAATTTTGAGTTGTAACGTTTTCATTTCCCAAATGTCCAGCCATTTTTTTTCCTTTGAAAACTCTACCAGGATCTTGCCTGTTTCCCGTAGAACCGTGAGATCTATGAGTTAAAGATACCCCATGAGATGCCCTTAAACTTCTAAAGTTATGTCTTTTAATAACCCCAGCAAAACCTTTACCAATACTAACTCCAGAAACATCTATGTACTGATCTTTAGCAAAATGAGAAACAGATAAACTACTGCCTATATCAACAAAATTTTCTTCACTAACTCTAAATTCAGTAATTTTTTTAGCAGGCTCCATAGATGCTTTTTTAAAGAAGCCTAACAATGGTTTACTAACATTTTTAACCTTAGCTTTACCTATTCCTACTTGCAAGGCATTATAGCCATGTTTATCGGAAGTTTTATGAGATAAAACAACACAATCCTTAACTTCCAATATAGTTACTGGAACAAAAGACCCACTGTCACTATAAATTCTAGACATACCTATTTTTTTGGCAATTAAACCTGTCCTCATCATAATTATCCCTTACAACTTAATTTCAACATCAACGCCAGCTGATAACTCTAATTTAATCAAAGCATCAACTGTCTGCGGAGTAGGATCTTTTATATCTAACAATCTCTTGTGAGTTCTCATTTCAAACTGCTCCCTAGATTTTTTATCTATATGAGGAGATCTCAATACCGTAAATCTATTAATTCTTGTTGGTAAAGGTATAGGACCAACAACTCTTGCTCCCGTTCTTTTAGCTGCACCAACTATTTCTTTAACAGAACTATCCAACAATCCATGCTCAAAAGACTTTAATTTAATTCTAATATTTTGACTATCCATTAAACTTTCCTCTCATAGTACTCTTTATTTTCTATTTTAACCTAACATTACCCCTTAAACCTAATGACGAACATTACCATGTTTTGCTCTTATATCTTGAGTCACACTTTCAGGAGCTTGAGAATAATGTGCAAACTGCATAGTAAATTGAGCCCGACCTTGACTCATAGATCTTAAACTATTAACGTAACCAAACATACTAGCCAACGGCACCATAGCTAAAATAACTTTTGCATTACCTCTACTATCCATGCTATTAATCTGCCCTCTTCTACTATTTAAATCACCTATAATATCGCCCATATATTCTTCGGGAGTTACCACTTCAACTTTCATAATAGGCTCTAATAATTTTGGTCCACCTTTCTGCATAGCTTCTCTAAATGCCGCCCTTGAAGCAATTTCAAAGGCTAATACGCTAGAGTCAACATCATGGTAAGCACCATCGTACACTTCCGCTTTAACATCAACAACTGGAAAACCTGCTAATATACCAGAATCCATTGCGCTAACTATTCCTTTTTCTACCCCTGGTATATATTCTCTAGGAATATTTCCACCAACAACAGTATTTGAGAATTGGAATCCTTCTCCTGGAGGTAACGGCTCAAATTTAATTTTTACTCTAGCAAATTGACCAGCTCCACCACTTTGCTTTTTATGAGTATAATCTACTTCTGTAGATTTCGAAAAAGTCTCTCTATACGCAACTTGAGGAGCTCCAACATTAGCTTCTACTTTAAACTCTCTTTTCAATCTATCTATAATAATTTCTAAATGCAACTCACCCATACCTGCAAGAACAGTCTGACTACTCTCTTCGTCTAAATGTACTCTTAACGATGGATCTTCAGCAATTAAACGCCCTATAGCTATACCCATTTTTTCTTGGTCAGCTTTAGTCTTTGGTTCAACTGCAATTTCCATAACAGGATTTGGGAAATCCATCCTTTCTAAAACTACTGGGGAATTAACATCGCACAAAGTATCTCCCGTTGTAGTTTCTTTCAATCCTACAAGAGCAACAATATCACCTGCTTCAGCAACTTTAATTTCTTCTCTTTGGTTAGCATGCATCAACAACATTCTACCTATACGTTCTTTTTTATTCTTAACAGAGTTTAACACCGTAGTTCCACTTTCTAATTTTCCAGAATAAATTCTACAAAAGGTTAAATTACCAACAAAAGAATCGTTCATAATCTTAAAAGCAAGAGCTGTAAATTTATCATTAGTATCAGCATTTCTTATTATTATTTTTTCTGAATCTTCCATATCAGTACCTTTAATCTCCCCTACATCTAAAGGAGATGGCAAGTAATCTACCACAGCATCTAATAATGGCTGTACACCCTTGTTTTTAAAAGCTGAACCACAAATAACAGGAACAAAGGAACTCTGTATAGCCCCTTTCCTTATACATTTCTTTAAATCTTCTACTGATATCTCTTTCCCTTCAAGATAATTCTCTAAAAGTTTATCATCTACTTCAACAGCTTTTTCTACAAGAGATTCTCTCATTTTTTTAGCTTTATCTTGCAAATCTGCAGGAATATCTTTATAAACAAAGCTAGCACCCAACTCTTCATTGTCCCAAACAATAGCTCTATTAGCTACTAAATCTACAACTCCAACAAAATCAGATTCTAAACCTATTGGAAACTGGAGTACTAAAGGATAGGCACCTAGTCTATCAACAATCATCTCTACACAACGATCAAAATTAGCACCGGTTCTATCCATCTTGTTTACAAAACAAATCCTAGGAACATTATACTTATCAGCTTGACGCCAAACTGTTTCACTTTGAGGTTCAACACCAGCAACACCATCAAAAACAGCTACAGCACCATCAAGAACTCTTAAAGATCTTTCAACTTCAATTGTGAAGTCCACATGACCAGGAGTATCTATGATATTTACTCTATGATCATTCCAAAAACAAGTTGTAGCAGCAGATGTAATTGTAATACCTCTTTCTTGTTCTTGTTCCATCCAATCCATAGTAGCAGTTCCTTCATGAACTTCACCAATCTTATAAGAACGACCTGTATAATAAAGTATTCTCTCTGTCGTAGTGGTTTTACCCGCATCGATATGAGCCATAATTCCAATATTACGATATTTATCTAACCCAATCTTATTTTCTGACATTTTTATTCCTTCTACCAACGATAATGAGCAAAAGCTTTATTAGCTTCAGCCATCTTATGAGTGTCATCTCTTTTCTTTACTGCAGAACCTCTAGAATTAGAAGCATCTAAAATTTCATTACACAATTTTTCTGTCATAGTCTTCTCTGATCTCTTTCTTGCTAAAGAGATTATCCATCTAATAGCTAAGGCTACTCTTCTATCCCCTCTAACTTCCACAGGAACTTGATAAGTGGCTCCCCCTATTCTTCTAGACTTGACTTCTACAGCTGGTTTAACATTCTCTATTGCTTCACGAAAAGCCTCTAAATGATCTTTGTTAGCTTTAGAGGCTAACATATCCAAAGAATCATAGAAAATCTTCTCTGCAACAGATTTTTTACCATCGTACATTAAACAATTTATAAACTTTGTAACAATCACATCATTATATTTAGGATCTGGTAGAATTTCCCTTTTCTCTGCTGCATGACGACGAGACATTAATTATAACCCCTTATATTAACTATATTTTTATTTTTTTGGCTTCTTAGAACCATATAAAGAACGTCTTTTACGTCTTTTATCAATACCTTGTGTATCTAAAGTACCTCTAATAACATGGTACAATACCCCTGGTAAATCTTTCACACGACCACCTCTAACTAAGACTACAGAGTGTTCCTGAAGATTATGACCTTCTCCAGGAATATAAGCCGTTATTTCATGCTGAGACGTCAGTCTAACCCTAGCAACCTTTCTTAATGCAGAATTTGGCTTCTTTGGAGTAGTTGTATATACACGAGTGCAAACTCCCCTTCTCTGCGGACTACCTAAGAACGCCGGTACTTTATTTCTAGAAGTAACTTTTTTTCTAGGCTTTCTTATAAGTTGATTAATGGTTGGCACAACACCCTCACTTAATTATTATTCATTTTTACAATACAAACCCTACTATTGATAGAATTCATAAATAGCATTAACACAATGTTAACGAGTCTTTTACCAATAGTCAATATGCTTTATTGCTTATTAACCAATTTGCTTTTTATATTTATTTAATAAAAACCCCGTTCCAGCTGGAATTAAACGTCCAACTATTATATTTTCCTTTAACCCTTCCAGCTTATCTTCTTTACTCATTAACGCCGCATCCGTCAAAATTTTCGTTGTTTCTTGGAAAGAAGCTGCTGAAATAAATGATCTTGTTTGTAAACTAGCTCTTGTAATACTTTGCAATACTATATTATATTTAATTAATTTTTTACCTTCAGCTTCTAATTGTTCATTGGCTTCAAAAACATCTAATCTGTCTATTTGATCTCCTAAAATATATTCAGAATCTCCAGAATCAGTAATTTCCACTTTTTGCAACATCTGACGCACTATAGCTTCTATATGCTTATCATTAATACTAACACCTTGAAGTTTATAAACTTCTTGTACTTCATTAACCATATAAGAAGCTAGAGCAACTACTCCTTTAGTTCTTAAAATATCATGTGGAACCACAGAACCATCCGTTAACTGATCCCCTTTCTCAATAAAATCACCTTCGTAAACTAATAGTTGTTTATCTTTCGGTATCGCATACTCAAAAAACACATTACTATCTTCTTTAGATCTTACAATAAGACCTCTCTTATTTTTATATTCTTGAGAATATTCAACCACTCCTGAAATATCAGATACAACAGCTGCATCTTTATATTTCCTAGCTTCAAATAATTCAATAACTCTAGGTAAACCTCCCGTAATATCACGAGTTTTTACAGATTCTTTAGGAACTTTAGCTATAATATCACCAGATTTCACTTTCTGACCATTATTAACAGATATCAAATTATGCGGTTGCAACACATAAGATATTTCTGATTTACTATTATTTTTCTTGTCATCTTTCAAAATTATTCTAGGTTTTAAAGAAGCCATTCTAGTTTGTTGCTTCCAATTTGTTACAACCTTAGTAGCAATCCCAGTAGTATCATCCGTTTGCTCAGTAAGAGAAATACCATCTATTAAATCTCCAAACTCAACAACTCCTTCAATTTCCGTAATAATAGGAACAGTGAAAGGATCCCACTCAGCTATTTTAAGGTTTAAGCTAACTTTATCTCCATCTACAACATATAATCTAGAACCATAAGGAACTTTTTGTCTAAATCTCTCTTGCCCTATTGTATCCAAAATAACAACTTCACCACCACGACTCATCACAATGTTATTTTTTTCTGAGTTTACTACAACTCTACAATTTTCTAATTTTAGAACTCCAGTAATAGGAGACTCTATACTATTTTTCTCAGCAATCTTTTGTGCAGCTCCACCAATATGAAATGTTCTCATTGTCAACTGAGTACCAGGCTCACCTATGGATTGTGCGGAAATAACCCCAACTGCTTCACCTAAAGTAACTGGATAACCTTTGGAAATATCACGACCATAACACTTAATGCAAACACCTTTCTTTTCTTTACAGGTAAGAACAGATCTTACAATAACTTTATCTACACCTGTTTTATTAATAACCTCTGCTAGTGTTTCATCAATATAAGACTGTGATGGAATAACTATTTTACCTGATTTAATATCTTTAATATCTTCAGAAATATAACGCCCTAACACTCTATCTCCTAAAGTATCTACAATATACCCTCCTTCTAACACTGCCTTAACTTCAATTCCTTGCACAGAGCCACAATCATCATTAAGAACAATCATATCTTGTGCTACATCAACCAACCTACGAGTTAAATAACCAGCGTTTGCAGTTTTTAAAGCTGTATCTGCCAATCCTTTTCTCGCTCCGTGGGTAGAATTAAAATACTCAAGAACCTCTAATCCTTCCTTAAAGTTAGAAATAATTGGAATTTCAATAATCTCACCAGAAGGCTTAGCCATCAAACCCCTCATACCAGCTAACTGCTTCAATTGTACTACAGAACCTCTAGCTCCAGAATGCATCATCATATAGATTGAATTAATCGGTTTTCCTGGTACTACTTTTAATAATTCATCCATCATCGCATCAGCTACGCTATTAGAACACGAAGACCATGCATCGATAATCTTATTATACCTTTCACCTTCAGTAATTAAACCTTCTTGATATTGTTTTTCATACCCTTTTACTTTTGTCTCAGCTGATTGTACGAGGGAAGTTTTACTATCAGGAGTAATTAAGTCGTCTTTTCCTATAGATATACCCGCACTACAAGCAACTTTAAACCCTAATTGCATTATATGATCAACAAATTCTACAGTCTTCTTTTGTCCGCAATGCCTATATACATAATCAATCAAAGAAGCCACTTCTTTTTTCGTAAGTGTTTTATTAATCAGATCAAAACTTACAGCTTCATGCTTAGGCAATTGCTCAGATAAAAACATTCTACCAGCAGTAGTTTCAATAGCAACTTCTCCTTTAGTAAACTTATATTTAATTTTAGAATGTAAAGTTATAACTTTTGCTTCCAGTGCCATTTCTAACTCATGCGTTGATGCAAACACTTTACCTTCTCCAGCTTCCCCATCTCTTTCCAAAGATAGATAATATATACCTAAGATAATATCCTGAGAAGGAACTATAATTGGTTTACCATTAGCAGGGCTGAGTATATTATTAGTTGACATCATTAATACTCTTGCTTCTAATTGTGCCTCTAAAGATAGAGGTACGTGAATAGCCATTTGATCACCATCAAAGTCAGCGTTAAAAGCAGTACAAACTAGCGGATGTAAATGTATAGCTTTCCCTTCAATTAATTTAGGTTCAAAAGCTTGAATACCTAATCTATGTAAAGTTGGGGCCCTATTTAATAATACTGGGTGCTCTTTAATAACTTCTTCAAGAATATCCCAAACTTCTAGCTTCTCTTTTTCTAACATTTTTTTTGCAATCTTAATAGTAGAAGCTATACCGTACATTTGTAGCTTTGAATAAATAAATGGTTTAAATAATTCCAACGCCATTTTCTTTGGCAATCCACACTCATGCAATTTAAGGTAAGGACCTACCGTAATAACTGAACGCCCAGAGTAATCAACTCTTTTACCCAAAAGATTCTGCCTAAATCTACCTTGCTTACCTTTAAGCATATCAGCAAAAGATTTTAATGGTCTCTTATTACCATCAGTAATTGGATTACCTCTCTTAGTATTATCAAATAGCGCATCTATAGCTTCTTGCAACATTCTTTTTTCATTTCTAATAATGATACTAGGGGCTGATAGCTCTATAAGTTTTCTTAATCTATTATTTCTATTGATAACCCTTCTGTACAAATCATTCAAATCAGAAGTAGCAAATCTACCCCCATCCAAAGGCACCAAAGGTCTTAAATCTGGAGGTAAAACAGGTAAAACATCCATTACCATCCATTCAGGTCTAGTACCTGAAGCAATCAAGGAATCAATAATTTTTAATTTTTTGAGTATTTTTTTTGATTTAACATCAGATACGATTTCCTGCAAAGCCACTCTTAACTTCTTGGCTTCTAACTCTAAATCTATGTTTACCAATATCTCTTTAATGGCCTCTGCTCCCATTTCAGCTTTAAATGAACTTTCACCTAGCTTATCCATAGCATGCCTATAATCTTCTTCGGAGATAGTTTCATTCTGTTTAAAAGTAGATACTCCAGGGTCAATAACTATATATTTCTCAAAATATAAAACTTTTTCTAATTCTTTAGCATTGATATCGAGAATAATGCCTATCTTAGAAGGTACAGACTTTAAGAACCAAATATGAACAACAGGAGCAGCAAGCTCTATGTGCCCCATTCTTTCTCGTCTTACACTTTGCTGAATAACCTCAACACCACATTTTTCACATGTAATACCTTTGTACTTCATTCTTTTATATTTACCACAGAGACATTCATAATCTTTGATTGGACCAAATATTTTTGCGCAAAACAAACCATCTTTCTCTGGCTTAAATGTTCTATAATTGATAGTTTCTGGTTTCTTAACTTCACCATGAGACCAAGAGCGAATTTTTTCTGGACTTGCTATGGAAATAGCTATTGATTCAAAATCATTAGCACTAACTTTGTTGATTTTTTTTAAATCATTATTCATGGAATATATTCCTCTCAATAATTAAACTAAACTATTTATTACTTTTTCATTTCCAAATTTAAACACAAAGATCTTAATTCTTTAACTAACACATTGAAGGACTCCGGTATCCCTGTATTAAAAGTTTCTTCTCCTTTAATTATGGACTCATATACATGATTTCTACCAGCTTGATCATCAGATTTAACTGTTAACATCTCCTGTAAAATATGAGCTGCTCCATATGCTTCTAAAGCCCACACTTCCATTTCTCCAAATCTCTGTCCACCAAACTGTGCTTTACCACCCAAAGGCTGTTGAGTGATTAGACTGTAAGGACCTATAGATCTAGCATGAATCTTGTCATCAACTAAATGATGTAATTTAAGCATATATATATATCCTACTGTTACTTTTCTTTCAAAAGGTACACCTGTCCTTCCATCAATTAATGTAACTTGACCAGAAGTATCTATCCCATTTAATGCCAATAACTCATTAATATCATGCTCTTTCACTCCGTCAAATACTGAAGTTGCAATAGGCAATCCTTTTCTAATATTTTGCGCTAAACTCAATACTTCATCACTAGTAAGTTTTTTTACGGCTTCTATCTCATTATGACCATAACATTTTTCAAGGTATTTTTTGATATCAGCTATCTTTTCTGCAGAAGATGAAAACTTATATTCATCTAGCATTTTACCAACTTGTTTACCAACATTAGCGCAAGCCCAACCCATATGAACTTCTAATACCTGCCCTACGTTCATTCGAGAAGGAACACCTAAAGGATTTAAACAAATATCTACAGGAGTACCATCTTCTAAATATGGCATATCTTCTACAGGTAATATCTTAGAAACAACCCCTTTATTACCGTGCCTACCAGCCATTTTATCACCTGGTTGTAGCTTTCTTTTAACTGCTACAAAAACTTTAACCATTTTCAAAACACCAGAAGGTAAATCATCACCTCTTTGTAATAAAGCTATTTTAGTATCAAATACTGCATTCAACTTAGCTATATTTTCATTGAATTCTTTATTAATTTCTGCCAAATCTACCATGGTAGATTTATCTTTTACACTAACTTTAAACAAATCAGATAGTTTAAGCTTGGATAATTTATCTTTACTTGCTACATCTCCCTTAACAAAACCCTTAGCAACCGTAATTTCTTTTTTGTCTAAAACTTCTAATACTCTAAGTTTATAAAGCGTTTCTACCACAGAGTACTCTTCATTTTTTTCAGAAACTAACGTATCAATATGAGCTTTTTCCATAGATTGAGCTCTGTTATCCTTCTCAACACCACGCCTAGAAAACACTCTCACTCCAATTACAGTACCACTTACCCCCGAAGGCACTCTTAAAGAAGTATCTTTCACATCTACAGCCTTTTCACCAAAAATTGCTCGTAAAAGTTTTTCTTCTGAAGTAATAACACTTTCAGCTTTTGGAGTTACTTTTCCAACTAAAATATCCCCAGATTTAACCTCTGCTCCTACATAAACTATACCAGATTCATCAAGATTTTTCAGTACTTCATCACCTATATTCGGAATATCAGCAGTGATATCTTCGGCTCCAAGCTTGGTATCTCTGGCTACCACTTCAAATTCTTCAATATGAACCGAAGTAAACACATCATCTTTAACAACTCTTTCTGATATTAAGATAGAATCCTCAAAATTGTAACCATTCCAAGGCATAAATGCCACTAATACATTTTTTCCTAGAGCTAATTCTCCGCTATCTATAGACTGGCCATCTGCTATTATATCTTTCTCACTAACCTTGTCGCCCACCCTCACAAGAGGTTTTTGATTAATACAAGTGTTATGATTAGATCTTTGGAATTTTTTCAACTCGTATGTATCTAAAGCGTAAGGAATACCCGTTTTTGCATCTAATATTTTTACAACTATCTTCGTAGCATCAACGAAATGAACAATCCCAGCACGCTTAGCAACAATTGTTACCCCTGAGTCTTTAGCAACTAATTTTTCCATTCCTGTACCCACAATCGGAGCCTCTGATTTCAACAAAGGTACAGCCTGACGTTGCATGTTTGCACCCATTAGAGCCCTATTGGCATCATCATTTTCTAAAAAAGGCACCAAAGCAGCTGCAACAGATACTAACTGAGTAGGAGATACATCCATAAAAGATACTTCTTTCGGGTTACATAAAACCATATCACCATTTCTTCTGCAAGTAACTAACTCTTCTGTAAAATTAAGATTGTCATCTAACTTAGCAGTTGCTTGCGCTATATTATTATTAGCTTCTTTAAGAGCGTTCATATAAACAACTTCGTTAGAGACCTTGCCATTACTTACTTTACGATAAGGAGTCTCTAAAAATCCATATTTATTGATTTTAGCATACACTGCTAAAGAGTTTATCAGACCTATATTTGGCCCTTCTGGAGTTTCAATCGGACAAATTCTACCATAATGCGTCAAATGCACATCTCGAACCTCAAAGCTAGCTCTTTCTCTAGTCAATCCCTTAGGACCAAGTGCAGATAATCTTCTTTTATGAGTAATTTCTGATAAAGGATTAGTTTGATCCATAAACTGTGAAAGCTGAGAAGAACCAAAAAAATCTTTTAACGCAACCTGTACAGATTTAGTTGTTAGCAAGTCACTTGGCATAGCTTCTGTAGATGTTGCCATTTTTTCTTGGATATATCTTTCCATTTTCACTAGTACTATTCTTAGCTCATTTTCTACTAATTCACCCACAGAACGTACTATCCTATTACCTAAATGATCAATATCATCAACTTTTTCATGACCATCTCTGATACGTACCAAGTGTTTTATCACATTGATAACATCTTTTTTTGTTAAAACTCTTAAATCTTCTGAATCATCCAAACTAAATTTTTCATTTATTTTTACTCTACCAACACTAGATAAGTCATATCTAGAAGAGTTAAAAAACAAAGCACGAAACATCTCGTCAGCTACTTCTATACTTGGAGCATCTGAAGCTTTAACTACTTTATAAATCTCATTCAAAGCTTTATAACGATCATCAATCTTGTTTACTAATAGCGTGTTAAGAATATATGAGCCAACATTGATATTATCAATTAGCAAAACATCAAATACAGATATTTTTGCAAGACTATCTAAAGATTCTTTAGTAATTTCATGTCCCGCAACAACAATTACATTACCATCTGAATCGCTAATAGTGCTAGCAACATGCTTACCTATAATTTCGTTATCATCCACTAGAACACGCTTTACATTAGCTTTTTCAAGCTTCTTCAAAACTCCCACAGTTACAGACGTATCAGACTTAACAATAACTTCTTTCGTATCAGCATCTATCAAATCAAAAGATAATTTTCTACCTTGATAAAAAGTAGGAACGAAATCAATTACAAAAGATTTACCGGATCTCTCTACTTTCAATTTATCATAAAAAGATTCCAATATTTCTTCAACAGACATCCCTTCAATAGATTCTGGATTAAGTTGTTTACCCTCTTTCTCTAATTTTTGCCTTGCCTTATCAGATTTATTACTATCTAAAGATTTTAACAAACATGTTAAAGGTATTTTTTTTCTTTTATCTATCCTTACATATAATAAATCTTTTGAATCGAACTCTATATCAAGCCATGAGCCTATATGAGGAATAATACTAGCACTATATAATAATTTACCAATAGTGGCTTTCCCTTTATCATGATCAAAAAATACACCTGGTGAACGATAGATCTGAGAAACAATTACTCTTTCCGTACCATTAATAACAAAAGTTCCATTTTCAGTCATTAAAGGCATATCGCAAAGATGAATATCTTGTTCTTTTATATCCTTAACAACAACAGTCCCTGTATCTTTATTAATATCATTAGTAATCAAACGTAATTTAACTTTAAGAGGTAGAGCATACGTAGCATCTCTATTTTTACATTCATCAATAGAATATTTAGATTCATCAAAATAATAATCAATAAATTCTAGTACTAAACGACCATCTTTACTATACACTGGAAAAATAGACTTCAGTGCATTTAATAACCCTGTATCTGTTTGCTTATCTTTTGAAACATATAGCTGAAGAAATTTATCATAAGAATTTTTTTGCATTTCGATAAGATTAGGAATACTTTCCACAGATTTAATCTTACTATAATCTCTACGAATTCTAACGTTACTATTTACACTCTGCATTATTTCTACCAAATATCAATTACATTTTATATAACGCAAATACCACATAAAAGAGGCATCCTTTTATGTGGTATCTATCTAAGCTAAACAAAAAGCTATTTAACTTCTACTTTAGCTCCAGCTGCTTCTAATTTTTTCTTAATTTCATCAGCTTCTTCTTTTTTAACTCCTTCTTTAACTGTCTTAGGGGCACCGTCTACCATATCTTTAGATTCTTTAAGTCCTAAGCCAGTAATAGCTCTGATTTCTTTAATAACATTAATTTTATTATCTCCAGAACTAGCCAAAATCACTGTAAATTCATCTTTTTCAACTTCAGCAGAAGCACCACCTGTAGCAGCGACTGGAGCAGCAACAGCAGCAACAGCTGTTACACCCCATTTTTCTTCTAACTTCTTTGAAAGTTCAGCTGCTTCCAAAACTGTTAACTTAGAAAGTTCATCTACTAATTTATTAATATCTACCATTTTAACACTCTCCTAATTTATAAAAACATTACATTTATTTAATAAGCTAAACTTTTTGTGAATACGCCTTCAAAACACCAATAACATTAGTAGCAGGTGTTTTTGAAATAACAGCAATTTTTCTAGCAACTGACGTAAAAATACCCACTAACTGACCTCTCAATTCATCCATTGATGGTAAATTAGATAACACTTTAACATCTGTAGCTGACAATTTAGTTGAATTATACGCACCACCAATAACAACCAAGCTTTCGTTCTTTTTAGCAAATTCACTAATAGTTTTTGCACAAGATATTGGATCTTCTCCCCAAGCAATAGCTGACGGTCCTACAAAAAATTCATCTAAAATGCTATTTTGCGTATCCTTTATAGCCAAAGAAGCTAAGCTATTCTTAACTACTCTAAAGCCAATCTTAGAATCAGAAACCTTATCTCTTAACTCTTCTATCTGAGCGACGGTAAGTCCTTTATAATGAACTACTATCACAGAGCTAGAAGTAGAAAAAACATCTCTCAATTCTGCAATCAGATTTTGTTTTTCTAAGCGATTCACTCACTTTCTCCTATATTAGATACAAAACAACGTTAAAGTTAAACTCATGTAGTAACTTTCATCACCACATCACCTCGCCCAGTGAGTAAAATATTCGTTCTCTCACCGTCTATTTAGGAAATTAAGCAAACAAAACATCTGTTCACACCTAAAGTCTTTGACGAGTATTCATAAAATTCTTGTTTTAAGACTTTACCACAGTAGATAAATCAAGTTTTAATCCAACCCCCATAGTAGAAGAAATAGTAGCTTTAACAATATACAAACCTTTTGCCCCCATAGGCTTAGCTCTTACTAAGGCATCAAAAAATGCTTTAATATTATTAACGAGATTATCTTCTGTAAAATCTAATTTACCTAACCCAGCATGTACTATACCAGCTTTTTCAACTCTAAATTCAATTTGACCAGATTTAGCTGCTTCTACAGCTGCCTTAACATTTACAGTAACACTACCTAACTTCGCATTTGGCATTAACCCCTTAGGACCAAGTATTTTAGCAATTTTACCAATTGTAGCCATCATATCAGGAGTTGCGATACACTTATCAAAGTTCATCTCTCCCTTCTCAATCAATTCAACTAAATCCTCTGCACCCACAAGATCAGCTCCAGCTTCTTTAGCTTCTTTAGCTTTATCTCCTCTAGCAAATACAGCTACTCTAACTGTTTTACCTGTACCATGAGGCAACTGAACTACACCACGTACAATTTGATCAGAGTGTTGAGGATTAACTCCTAATTTAACTGCAATGTCAAGAGTCTCTATAAACTTAACCTTTGTATTATCTTTTAATATCTTTACCCCTTCTTCAACAGAATAGATATTATCTAAATTAATATTTTCTTTTACAGAACGAATTCTCTTTGCTTCTTTTACCATTTTATTTATTCCACAACCTCAAGTCCCATAGAACGGGCTGAGCCTTTTATCATTGCACAAGCTGATTCTATGCTTCTAGCATTCAAATCAGATTTCTTTTCCTCAGCTATTACTTTAATCTGAGCTGATGTTATTTTCCCAACAAGCACCCTTCCTGTAGTAGAAGAACCCTTTTGAATAGCAGCATGTTTTTTTATATAATAAGTTACAGGAGGTTTTTTTGTAATAAAAGTAAAACTACGATCTGCAAAAACAGTAATTACAACAGGTATAGGCATTCCAGGCTCTAATCCTTGAGTCTGTGCATTAAATGCTTTACAAAACTCCATTATGTTAACCCCAGCAGGACCTAAAGTAGACCCTAAAGAAGCAGGAGCTGCTTGGTTAGCAGGAATCTGTGATTTAATATACATTTGAACTTTTTTAGCCATAAAAGAATCCTTTTAATTATACAACCCTAAGACCTTTGTAAAACAATCCCACTTCAATTTCTAACATAAATACAAGTAGAAACAACTACTAATAGTTACATACTTTGTAGTTAAAAGTCAATAGAATAATTTAGTCTTTAATTTTCTCAATTTGGTGTACTTCCAGCTCAACTGGCGTCATTCTACCAAAAATAGATACCGAAACTTTTATCTTCTTCCTTTCCACATCTATTTCTTCAATAGTACCGTTAAAAGAAGTGAAAGGACCATAAACAATGTGTACTTGCTCTCCCACATCAAAATCTATTTCTACAATTGCATTTTCTTTTTTATTATTAGCATAAGCAATGATTTTATCTATCTCTTCTTGAGAAACAGGAAAAGGCATTCCTGTTTTATTAGTACCACCAACAAAACCAGATACTCTAGGTATATTTTTTATAATATATAAAAGCTGTTCACTTAAATCCATGTTAATAAACATGTACCCTGTAATTAGCTTCTTTTTTACAGTATTTTTTTTCCCATATCTCACTTGCATAACATCTTGAGTGGGAACAAAAATTTCCTTAATACTATCTTCTAGTCCTTTTTTAGCAACTATTTCATGGATTGATTCCAAAATTTGCTTTTCATATCCAGAATAAACTTGCAGAACATACCAACTCATCTAAATTAACTCCCTAGGTTTAATAGAAAACTTACCGCTGTTGATAAGAGCCAATCCAATACAAAGAAATAAAAAGCAGTGATGAATACCATAACAAACACTATACCAGAAATTGATAACGCTTGTTTTTTACTCGTCCATGTAATTTTATTAAACTCCTGTTTAACCTGATTAAAAAATTTCACAGAACCCTTCAACATCTACGACTAACCTCTCTAATGCCTATAATGGCAGGGGCGGAGGGACTTGAACCCGCAACCCTCGGTTTTGGAGACCGATACTCTACCAATTGAGCTACACCCCTACATAAAAGGTATCCATTTTCAACATGAATACCTTTTTAACTTAGCAAACAATATTACTTTAAAACTTTAGAGATGATACCAGCTCCAACAGTTCTACCACCTTCTCTTATTGCAAATCTTAATTGATCATTCATTGCAACAGGAACCATTAATTCAACTGTAAACTTAACATTATCTCCCGGCATTACCATTTCCACATTGTCAGGTAATGTTACAGTTCCTGTAACGTCCGTAGTTCTAAAATAAAACTGTGGCCTATAATTTTTAAAGAATGGAGTATGTCTACCTCCCTCTTCTTTGGTTAATATATAAGCTTCACATTCAAATTTATTATGAGCTGTTATTGAGCCAGGTTTTGCTAACACTTGACCTCTCTCAACTTCTTCTCTCTTAGTTCCTCTTAACAATACCCCTACGTTGTCTCCTGCTTCTCCGCTATCTAACAACTTTCTAAACATTTCCACACCAGTACAAATAGTTTTTTGAGTATCTTTTAAGCCGATAATTTCTATCTCTTCACCAACTTTCACCACACCACTTTCTATTCTTCCAGTTACAACTGTTCCTCTTCCTGATATAGAGAAAACGTCTTCTATTGGCATTAAGAAAGCTTTTTCTTTATCTCTTTGTGGTTGCGGAATGTAACTATCTACGGCTTCCATTAGTTTAACTATAGCTTCTTTACCTATTGCTTCATCTCTGCCTTCTAGTGCGGCTAAAGCTGAACCTCTTATTATTGGTATGTCATCTCCTGGGAAATTATAGCTAGTTAACAAGTCTCTAATTTCCATTTCAACTAAATCTAATAATTCAGGATCGTCTACCATATCTACTTTATTCATAAATACACAAATTGCAGGAACGCCCACCTGTCTAGCTAACACGATATGCTCTCTAGTTTGTGGCATAGGACCATCACTTGCTGATACTACTAATATGGCTCCATCCATCTGAGCGGCACCTGTTATCATGTTTTTTACATAGTCAGCATGGCCAGGACAGTCAACGTGAGCATAATGTCTTTGAGAAGTTTCATACTCAACGTGTGAAGCACTAATAGTAATCCCTCTAGCCTTTTCTTCAGGAGCTTTATCTATTTGATCAAATGGAGTAAAATCACCACCATTAACTTCAGACATAATCTTAGTTATTGCCGCTGTTAATGTAGTTTTACCATGATCCACGTGACCTATTGTTCCTACGTTACAATGCGGCTTATTTCTTTCATACTTCTCTTTTGCCATTACCTATACTTCCCCTCTTATTTTTTATTATATACTCTAAACTTACAGCACTTACCTTAATGACGAACATTACCATGCTTCGCTCTCAAGTATTTATTTACCCTATGTTACCAAAAATAAATATTTATTCAACACTAAAGTTAATAATGGAGCGGGTGAAGGGAATCGAACCCTCGTCTTAAGCTTGGAAGGCTTCTGCTCTACCATTGAGCTACACCCGCAACAGAAACTAAAGCGCAAATTACTTCATAAAGTGGTGGATAGGGTTGGATTCGAACCAACGTAGACGTACGTCAACGGATTTACAGTCCGCCCCCTTTAGCCTCTCGGGCACCTATCCTCGTACCAAACTACTACTTAGTAATCATCTAATAGTAGTGTTAAGGTTTATTTTTTACAAGTATTTTTTTACTGCCATATATTATATAATATTTTCTTGGCGCAATAAAATAATAAAAATGGTACCTAATACATGTATACCAATGGTAAAATATGGCTATACGGGCAACATACCGTACTATCAGCTCTACAAAATACAAAAAGAAAGATTTATCAAGTATTAGTATACGCTCAAAATTACGACTATGTAATTTCTCTACTAGCAAAAAATAATATTTCTAATAAATCTTTAATAAAAATTGCCACCAAGCACGAGATTGAGTCCTTCTTACCACCCGATTCCGTACATCAAGGCTATGCCCTTTTATGCTCTTCTATTGTTATCAAAGATATTACTAGCCTACAACACGACTTAGAAACTACCGCCAATACACTTTTAATTCTTGATCAAGTTACCGACACCCGTAATATTGGTGCTATTATAAGATCTGCCGCGGCCTTCAATGTTTACGGAATTATTTTTACTAAAGCTAATGCTCCGAAAGAAAATGGTTTAATGGCCAAAGCCTCTGCGGGTAGCATAGAAAAAATAAATATGATTGAAGTTGCTAACTTACAAAACACCATAAACCAACTTAAAAAATTAGGTTTTTGGATTATCGGACTAGATACAAAACATAACACCCCCCTTACTGAAATACATACCTTTAAAAAAATTGCCTTAGTATTAGGTTCAGAAGAAAAAGGAATGAGAGAGCTAACTAAGAAATCTTGCGACTTACTAGTAACCATACCTATGAATTTCGCCAACGCCGAAAGCCTTAACATTAGCAATGCAACGGCTATTGCCTTGTATGAAATTCATAAGAACAGTTCAAGTAATTAGGCTAAGTGCACTTTAACGTGCGGAAAGTTTTTTTCTAGCTTGGTTACTACTTCCGGATCTATTGATGCGTTAGTAACAATATCTGTTACTTTATCTATAGGAACACCATCAAAACCAGATTTAATATCAAATTTGCTTTTATCCACTAGAAGGACTCTCTTGGTTGCATTTTTAAACATAGCTAGTTTGGCTTGCGTATTCAAAGGGTTAGAATCCATAGTCCCAATCTGCAAATCAAAACCAACACAACTTATAAATGCCACGTCCACTCTTTTGGAGTCAAAAAACTTATCCACATCGGGACCTAAAAACATAAAGTACGACCTATCTAGCAATCCGCCGCTACATTGGATGCGACAGCTGTGATCTAACAACTCACTGGCTTCTTTAACTACGAATAAGCCATTGGTAACCAATGTAATTCTTTGCTTATTCTCTAAGAATTTCACAATGGAGCTTGCTGTAGAACCGCCCTCTACGGTAACTAAGTCACCTTCTTTTACTAAAGTTTGCGCACAATATTTAGCAATCTGTTGTTTTAGCGATAAAGACTTTTGTCTTTTTTTATTATAAATACTCGCAACTGATTCAAGACTCATTAAATCTGATTCTACAGGTATAATTCCGCCTCTCACATTTTCAATCTTTCCTTGTTTTTGCAGGAGTTTAACATCCCTTAATATGGTCATATTAGACACCTTAAAAAACTCGGCCAACTCTTTAATGCTAATGCCTTGTTTTTCTTTATTTAACCTCAGAATTTCTTTTCTTCTTTTATCTGGTAACATTTGACCTACCTAACACCATATTAATATTGAAGATATGCATACTAACATTATAAAACACGATACTCAACTACAAAAAATATAAATTAGCAGAATATATCGTTATAAATGTTATTATAACTGTACATACGACATATTTAAACAGTATCGTATATAAGGTAAAAATTCAATTCTACGATTAAACATACTTTCATAATGTTTAATTTGCAACCCCTTTATAATACAAATTATCTCGTTTTCTAACTTTAAATCGCACAAGGAGTTCATCTCTTGCAAAACCTCATCCTTATCTGTCTCAAAGCTGCCCAGCGTAATTCTGTCGTTTTTCTCCCCAAGGAGGATACTTTTTGCCATTTGTAAGAAACCTTTCACTAAGATTGGCGAAAACATCATAGATGAAATCAACAAAAAATTCGCTAATTTTTGCGCATTTAATTTGTCGTATGCATATTTGAACCATATGTGTTCAAAGCACAAATCTTCCACCTGCTCTTTCGTCAAACTTAGCAAATCCTCCTTTGTAACGTGAGAATTGATATTCGCCAACATCCGCAGTGGTACCCCATATTTATTTATGTTTTTTCCTGTAGATCTAGTTGATGATAGTCAATTACCGTCAAATAGTTTTGCATTGCCTCTTTAAAGCCCGCCATTATTACACCCTCTCACTTTGCCCAAATACACCCGTTCATTTTACTAACGTTATAATTCGGCTAGTCAATTGTTACCCAACCAATAGCTAACTAAGCAATTAATACACCACCAAAATAATATAACCTTAATAACTTGGTAGTTGACTATACATGTATTTATTATTATATTAATATTACATACATGCATTATACTTATTACTTAACCATACATTAATTGTATAAATATTATTATAATGTATAACATATGTAATGTCAATAGGATTTTATAAGGTAGAAAACAAAATGAAAAAGAAGCTAACTCGTCCTGTCAGTTATGGGTTTGGTAAAATATTAGAAGAAAATATTAAAAAGAAATTTAAAAATCAAATGGATTTTGCCAATGCCATTGGTGTAACTCAAGCTACTGTCTCTCGTTATATTAACGAAACGGCTTCCCCTAGTTTTCATATTCTTCATAAGATATCTGAAATACTAGAAATTGATATGCCATTTAATTCTAACCTTGGCGCTCCTACTAATGCCATTAAAATACCCATGTACTATTCTGAAGTATCGGCAGGTAAAGGTGCTACATCGCTAGATAGTAACTTTGAATATGTAATGTTTGATGAACAATGGCTAAAGAATCAATTTTTAATTAAAGATACCAAAGGTATGTTTGCGGTAAAAGTACAAGGCGATTCCATGAGTCCAATTATTCAAGAAGGTGATATTGTTTTTGCAAGAACAGTTAACGAATATCAACCATCGCAAGGAACCTACATTGTGCGTCATAATGGTGATTATTTAATTAAAAAAATCCAGTTTAAATCCACCAATATGGTGAAGTTAATTTCGAACAACCCCGAATACGATCCCATAGAAATAGATACCAACAAAGAAGGCTTAGACTTTAGTATATTAGCTAAAGTTATTGGCCGCATGAATGTTAAAAGCCTCTCTTATTCGGTGTAGAAAATAAATTTAGTGAATTAATTAATGAAATTTGAAAAACAAGAGTATCAAACTAATTGTGTAAGTAATATTGTTGAATTATTAAAAGATTTTAATTTTAATAGCCCTAATCTTATAAACTTACAATCATCTTTTGTAGATTTTTATAAAAATCAAGGTAAAAATATTCCTGTTCAAAATATATCTAATAGAATGAATGTAGATATATTAATGGAAACAGGTACAGGAAAAACTTTTACTTATATTAAAACCATGTTTGAGTTAAATAAACAATATGGACTTAATAAATTTATAATTTTTGTGCCTAGAAAAGCTATTAAATTAGGTATTAAGCAAAATATTAAGCTAACTAAAGAATACTTTTTAATAGAATATGCTAAAGAACTAGATGTATTTGAATACGAAGGCTCATCTAAAAATAAACAATCGTCTATACCAATTGCTATTAATAGATTTATTGATAAGACTAATAAAAATATTTCTGTATTAATTTTAACTAGTGGGTCTATAGATAAAAAAGATAATATTTTAAATAGAAAGCAAGAAAGAAACTTAGTTACAGGTATCCAAGCAACTAGAATTCCCTTAGAAGCATTAAAAAATATTAATCCTGTAGTTATTATAGATGAACCACATTTACTGAAGGGTAATAAATTTACTGAGTTTTTTACAGGTTTTAAGAATATCCATTTAAGATTTGGAGCAACCTTTCCTAAAGAACAAGGTCATGAATTATCTAATATAGTTTATGCTTTAGATAGTATTTCGGCTTTTCAACAATATTTAGTTAAAAAAATTAGAGTCTCTACCCTCATTAATAATAATCAGGCAGTTAAGCTAATTAGTACCACAAAAAACACCATAAAAATTACTTATTTTAATAATAATGAAGAACAAACATGCACTATTAATATTAATGAAGATATTGGTATTAAAACAAGTGTAGCTAACTTATATGGAGTTACCTGTACCAAAATAAAAAATGAAACCGCATACCTATCTAATGGAAATTCTCTTACAAAATCAGCTTATATTATAGAAGAAGAGGAAAAAAGAAGTTTAATAAAAACAACTATTAACAAACATTTTAAAAAAGAAGAAACTTTATATAAGTTAGGCATAAAAACATTATCATTATTTTTTATTAATAATATAGCAGATTTTAAAGGTGATAACCCTACCATAAAAAGAATTTTTGAAGAAGAATACACTAAAATAAGATTAGAAATACTTAATAATAAAAACTTAGATAAACAATATAAAAAATATTTACAAAATGATTTTTTAGATAATAAATTACAAGTACATGATGGCTATTTTGCTGATTCTGGAGGTTCTAAAGACGACATAGAAGCAAAAAAAATTGATTTAATTCTAAATAAAAAAGAAGAATTACTATCACTTGATACGCCATTACGTTTTATTTTTTCGGTATGGGCATTACAAGAAGGCTGGGATAATCCTAATATTTTTAATATATGTAAGTTAAGTGCTACCAATTCAGATACTTCTAGACGACAACAAGTTGGACGTGGTTTAAGAATTGCAGTGAATCAGCAAGGTAACCGTCTAACAAAAAACTTTTTATTAGATAACTCCGAAACCTTTTATGATATTAATACCCTAGATGTGATAGTATCGGGGCAAGAAGAGCAATTTATTTATAATTTACAAGCAGAAATTAATGATAATAGTTATACTATAGCTAATAGCCTTACATTTTCAGATATAAAAACTAAAACTAACCTTAATGATAGAGAAATTACTAAATTTATTACTAAATTAGAAGAGAATAATATTATTGAATTTGATGAAAATAAAGATACTTATGTTATAGAATCATCAGTTTATAATTTTATACAAAATAATAGCCAAGAATTAAATTTTTTATCTACAGCCTCTTACAGTCAGCTACTGAATATCTTTAAAGAAAGCGAAAATAAACACAAGCAAATAGAAGACGCTAATAAACCAAAAACCATGGTTAAAATTAATAAAGAACTTTATAAAGAGTTTAAAGATTTATGGAAGTTAATTAATACTAAAGCACACATTGTTTATAGTAAAGATTTATCACTAAAGCTTGATGAATTAATTAAAAATATTACTCACTCTTTTTGTAGCATTACCATAAACCCCGTAAATATTATTATAAAAACCGAAGAATACAACCCCCAAACAAATAGTATTGTACAACTAGAATCAAATACATTAGGTGAAAAAGATTTTATAAGAAATTCTAATTTTTTTACAGACTTTTTACTTAATCTTGCCAAAGAGTTAGAAGACCATTACCCTCTTTCATTTCTCTTACAAATTATAAATAACATAATAAAAAATAATCAAGGTAAACAAAATATTATTAATAACCCCAAAATAGCTAAATATGAATTAAAAAAAGCCATATTAAACAATAGCCATAAATATTTATTACAATCAGTTAGTTATAATTTAGAGTCAACCATTGAAATAAGTAATAATGAAATTGATAATATATCTATATTACAGGGAGATGAAATAGAACATACTAAACTGGGTACGTCTATAGCCAAGGAAGAAACTCCTAAACACTATTTATATAATAAAATAGTGTATCATTCCGAGATAGAAAAATTAGTAACTATTAAAGACCCTACCAAAGTTGATAATAAAGAAATAACTGTATTTGCTAAATTACCTCAAATATCTATTAAAACCCCTTATGAAACTTATAGCCCAGATTTTGCTTATGTAATAAAAGATATAGATGGTACTAAATTATTTTTAGTGGTAGAAACTAAAGGTTATAACTCTCAACAAGATATTCCACCAAAAGAACAACTAAAAATAGACTATGCAGAAAAGTTTTTTGCAAAATTACAAGAAGTTAGTACAGACAATAAACTTAAAATTGCTTTTAAATCTCGTATTAATAAACAAGAATTAATTAATATTGTAACGGATGTAATAAATGATAGATAAAAAACTAGCTCAAGCTCATAATCTTAATATATTAGATACCAATAATGCCCTTATTCAAGAACAAAAGTCTAAAATAGAAGCTATTAAAAAAATATTACCCGATGTAGTAACTGCAGATAGCCAATTGAATAAAGATAAGCTAGAAGAACTATTAGGTATTTATAATACTACTAATATTAATAGCGGTTATGGTTTAAACTTTGTTGGTAAACCATTAGCTAATGCAAAAGTATATCAAGATACAAAATATGAATTAAAATTAGAAGATAAGCAATCTAAAAACCTAGATACCACAGAAAACATGGTAATTAGGGGTGATAATATAGAGGTTTTAAAAATTTTAAAATCAAATTATCAAAGTAAAATAAAAATGATCTATATAGACCCACCCTACAATACAGGTAATGATGGCTTTGTTTATCAAGATAATTTTAAAGATAACGAAGCTGAATTAATAGAAAAATATAATCTAAATGAAGATAGCATAAATTACTTTCAAAATATTTATAGTACACAAAACCATAGTAGCTGGTTAAGTTTTATGTATCCTAGGCTAAAGCTAGCTAGAGACCTACTAACCGAAGATGGAGTTATTTTCATCTCCATAGATGATAACGAACAAGCTAATCTAAAAATAATTTGTGATGAAATTTTTGGTGAAGAGAATTTTGTAGCTCAATTTTCTTGGATGAGAACCTCTACCCCTCCAAGCTTATCTAAGTTAGTTAGAAAGAAATTCGAATTTATTCAATGTTATTCAAAGAATAAAAATGAATTAACATATTTAAATTCTGGTATAGTTTCAGGTGGAGATATGCCACTTTTGAATAAAGGAGCAAACAAAAAAAGTATACTTAAATTTTTAAAAGATACTGTTTATTTTAATATTGATGGAGAATACTTAGAAGGTACTGGCAAAGATATTATATTAGGTAATACTATAATAGTTTCAAATAATTATGCTGATAAAGATTTTTTTCTTGAAGGAGAATTTAAATGGTCTCAACAAAATTTAGATAAAGAAGTAGTTAATGGTACAAAATTTATTATAAAAACAAAGAATTTAGCTATCAGATATATTCCTAATGGAGATAGAATAAAAATTCCTTCTAATCTTATATCTTTAGATGAGTGCAACGTTGATACAAATGAAAAAGCAACGATGGAAATTAGATGTTTATTTGAAGATGTTAAGCTTTTTGATACTCCTAAACCCATATCTTTATTAAAATATTTAACAAATCTTTGCATTATAGATAGCGATATTATCCTAGACTTCTTTGCAGGTAGTGGCACAACTGGGCATGCAGTTATGGAGTTAAATAAAGAAGATGGAGGGAATAGGAAATATATTTTAGTACAATGTGATGAAAAAATAAAAGAAAAACACGAAGCTTATAAGTTTTGTACAGATAATAAATTACAACCCGTAGTATCTTCTATTACCTTAGAGCGTCTTAACCGTGCTGGAAATAAGCTTATAGCTGAAATTAATGACTCTAATAAAACCCTAGATGTTGGCTATAAGGTATTTAGCTTAACCCAAAAACCTACTATTACATATAATGAAAGTACCTCTAATATGGAGTTACTAGATTATAATAGAGAAAATATTGATATTTTATATAATATGCTAGTAAAAACAGG
>WWPM01021633.1:52043-97708 GCA_023279145.1 Glomeris maerens
TAAAACCCGAAAAATGACCTATACCAATGGCTCCTTTACAATCTTGCTTTGATAATAAGTTTTCTGTGTCAAAATAGCCTAGGTTAATATATTGTACTTCGTAATCTTTACTTAAAGCTGTACCCAAGGTTTTTAAGAAGAAGTCATCATAAGGAAAACCATGGCACAACACTATTTTAGTCATTATTGTTTCCTTTAAATCACTTTATATTTTAAATAAACCATTGTTACATTTTCTAACTGATTATTCAACATAGATGTATCTGCTTGATGCTTAGTTCGTAAATCGCCCATATATTCTATACCAATACTTAATACTTTGGTGGCATTATACGCCATACCTGCCACAAAATAGCTTTGATCTAGTGAATAATTGGGGTTACCTTGCACATTGTAGATATCACTACCTGCACTGTGGATAGTAGAATGGATATCATCGGCATATAATAACTGATAGCCCACATAAGGCATTACCTTAGTTAATTGATATTGCATTACGGCAGAGGCACCCATGTGAGTAACTCCGGCAATTTTTAGATTTTTATAATATCCCCCTGATACCGCCATATAAAAACTAGATAACTGTAAAGAAGTGCTAGCTAGAAATGAATCTGAATCTATCATATTAGAGGTAATTCTAGCATTTTCTTGAGATGATGAATAATATTTACCACTTAAAGTATTGCCAACTCTTTGATATCCTAGCCCCAAACCTAGTACTTCGCCTTGATATTTAATACTACCACCCACGGCATATCTACGGGTAAAAGGGTTATTGGGATTTAATATTGTTTGTTGTTCTTGGTTATTTCTGGCGGTTACATTTTGTTCTTTACCTTGAAATTGAAAGCCAACGCTAACGCTATCTATAACTTTAGAATACACAATAGCTTGCGATATCCTTTGGGTAGAAAAATCGCCACCGTCTTTATCGCCAAATTCTTCCAATACATTGGTAAAAGTATAACCAGCGTCTAATTTATTGATAAAAGCTTTATTAGTAGAGGCAACGGTAAGAATGTTCACTTGTGAGTCGGTTTTACCTAGTTGTAATACTCCCATATTATCTTCTTCTAATTGTAAAAAAAGATAACGACCCTCAAACATATTGTTAGTTTTACTTTCTTGTGGTTGCTGGATACCTAAATCTACTACGGCACTAGCTTTTAAACCTTGCAACATGGTACTACTAAAGGCAAAACGGATATTAGACATATAATCGTTATTAGCGGCAAAGGCACTCACTTGATTGCTATCAATACCTTGGAAGCCTGCCACATTAATATTACCTGTAATATCTAGTTTACTATCACTACTACCTATTTCTATGGCAAAACCCTTAAAAGAGGATAGGCAAATTATTAAGGCTAATATATATAATAAAATAATTCTCAATGAATTAATCCTTTGTATTAAAATCCTTGGTTTATCGTTTAATTAAAGTCATATCTTATGCCTACCATAACTTTGTGATTGCGTAGTAACATATCATCTACGGTTACATTTTGCACATTACGTACTTGGTTTTTAGACCTCACGTCAATTTTAGTATCTAAAAATATATCAACATTTTTTTCTACATAATACATTAAAGCGAAATTAATAAAGTTTTCTGCTATCAAATCGGCGGTGGTATTGGTGGTGCCACCTTTGTTAGAAAAGTACTGATAACCATACATTAATTGCGGTACTAATTTATGCCCACCCACATAGTAGTCGTATTTAACTATATATTTTAAAGCGTAGGATTCATTACCAATTTCCCAGCGATTTTTATCATAAAAGAAACCAATAGCTGTGTATATCTCTTTGTAAGCAAAATTAGCACCCATGCCAAATATTTTGGTGGTATTGTAGTCGCCAGTAAAGCCCTTGCTTGTATCTCTATCAAAGTCTCCTTGCAAATATGACACTCCAAATTGGATAGGTCCTAAAGCATAACCTAAACCTAAGCCCATTTCGTAATTTCTATTTCCACCAATGTTGGACTCTATATATTCGTTGTTATCTGCCCCTGCAAACTGCACGGCAATTTTAAAGCTACTGAATCTATAAGTATAAAAAACAGAATTACTAACAGAATTAGTGCCTAAAAAATCGCCATTTTTGTACGGATCAATAATTTCATTACCGCCGTTAAGGTTGTAGTCTAACCAACCTGCCGCAAAACCGTTGTAATATACCGATGGTGTTCTACCTAAGTAAATACTACCATAACGAAAATCATCAAACCCTATGTAAAATTCACCTATATTACGATAATTTTCATCATCTTGGGTATTGGAGTCATATCTTGATGATACAAAGAATTTTACTGATAAATCTTGGTTTACTTCTTTTTTAAAAAACGCCGATCCATCTAAATACGAATATAAACCAGAAGTATCTTTTTGGCTACTTTCGTACTGTGGTGCCATTCTTGCCGATAGCTCTAGGTCTATGATATCTTTGCCTTGCTCATAAAGGATTTTTGCCGATAAACCACAAGGAAAAAGCCAAATAAGTAGCCATAAAAATAAGGATTTATTTATTATTTGCATAGTCTAAATATTGTAGGTATTCCGCTAAGGATATTTTAAAATTATTTTTAACTTCTAAGGATAAACCTATGGATATATTACTTAATTCCACTGTAATGCTACTACCATTGGGGAAATTATAAATATATTTAGAAGCATAATATCTATCCCCTACTTTTTCTGCGGCTAGTACTTCCATTTCTATATTCTTACCGTTTGGCTGAATAAAGGTCATTTTTGTGGGAATATTATAATCTTTTCTTACTCTTACTCGTATTTCTTGAAAAAGCCCTGATGTAGGAGTTTTTAAAGTTCCTTTAATAAAATAATCTTCGGCACTTTCTTTGATGATGGTAAAACTGTACAAACCGTAAGCCCACGTAAGGTAATCTAAATAATATGGGGAAAATTCTTGAAAAATTAACGGCATATCGTTGTTGTTATAGCTATTAGCTATTTTGCTAACAATGTATCTTTTTTGGGGAGATAATTTAGCAAAAACTTCTACAGGTGTTTTAGTATTAACTTTAATTAAGGTATTAATACTTTCTTCTTTTAATTCTTTGTAAACCGATAAATTAAGGGTACGAGCATAAGCTAAATCTAAAGCTTGAATATCATCATTAGAAAATTCAGTATCTTCTTGATTTAAGCTTGATGGATATTCTTGATAAATCAGATTATAGTCGGCATAAAAATAAGTTACAGCAAATAGCGAAGTAAAATAATTAGTAACAATATCTGTAGTTTTAGCAGAAACTTCTTGGGCGCATAACACAATAATACACGAATACAAATACGACTTTACAATTTTCATTTTTTAATCAAGTACCACTTGCCTTGTATAAAAATACTATGTCCTATCTTATGGTTAAAGATAGGACATCTGTAAATTAATTAAGTATTTGAATGTCCGTTATTAGAACTATTTTTAGATTTATGTTGATTAGCATCAGAAGCGGTATGTAATACAGAATCTTCGCCACCACTACTAAACATACTATCTAAAGCAAAGCTCATGCTATCGGCTTCGTCTAACTTATTAGTGTCTTGAATATTAGCTTCATCAACAGAATTAGCGTTTTGCACCATATCTATTAAGCTTTCTTTAATATCAGCCGAAGAATTATCTAATAATTCACCGGCTTTATCAAATAATGCACTCATATCTAAGTTACCCTCTAAGTTAGAGTCTAGCGAATAGCTATATTTAACCCCATCAGCTTTATCGCCTATTTTATCGGCAACGGCAGACTTGATGTTATCACCAAAATTAAGGTTATCTAAGCTAAGCTTATCTAAATTAATATCCCCTAATTTTTGCAAATCGGCATTGCTGTTATCTAACAAACCAGAAAGCTTATCGGCAAGGGAATCTTGCAGAGCATCTACTTTATCTTCTACCTTTTCTTGCACATTATTAGCAATATCTTGTAGGTTATTTTGCACGATATCTAAAGTATTACTATCCAAATGCTTAGCAACAAAACCATCAAAGATTGTATTGTTTTCTATACCTTCTTTAATATCGTTATATAAATCTACGGTAGCTTCTACTTTATTAATAATAACACCATCACCAAAGCCATTATTCAATCCATCTTCTAGTTTACCTGCTACTAAATCGGTAATTACTTCATGATTATTAGCAAAATCAACCACTCTGTCGGCAGCACTATGTAAAGCACTTACCAAATGAGGATTAACCGTTAAAGGCGAAGTAAAAGTAGATATACCCTCGGAAGTGCTATTGCTATCAGAAGTAGCATCTGCATCTATTTGATCATCAATAGAATCCTGACTCATTGCTTCTTGCTTATCATCTTCTATTTGGCTACTATAGGCATCCATTTCTTCTTTAGAAGCGTTATCATCAATCTGAACATTAGTATCGTTACCTACATACATCTGGAAATTAAAACTCATCGTGTGGTCATCGTTGTAAACTGTTAATAAAAGATAATCATTACCACTTCCTTCCACGTAACCATTGGTACTTATATCGTAGTTATACATTTCGTTATTATATAATATATTTACGTTCGTTGCATTTGAGCTATACATATCTAAATAAAACTTTTTACCATTTAAAGATTCAAAATTCATATCGGTATTAAAAACAAAGTCAATTTGCTGTAAACCACCATCAACCCCACCGTTAGCAGCAAGATCAATGTAATCAAAATTCTTAACAGAAACAGCCGATTCATAAGTGGTAGCACTAGAACCATCTTGAATAATTAACCAAGAGTCAACTTTAGGATCATTATTAAGAGTATTCCAGCTTATTCTAAGGTATTCACCGCTAGCTTCGTACAACACATGTTGTTGTTGTACCGTCCCATTAGGAGCATTATCTACATATCTACCACCTAAATCAACTTCAAAGTAACTAGGCATGGCAGATCCTTTTATGGTAACATCATCTTGCACTCCAAAGTAATAGCCTGCACCAGTTGATGAGGTTGTTTGATAATCATCAGTATAGTCATCTATTACAATGGACTCAAAACCATTAAACTGCATTTGTACAGTTCCACCTGAATAAGTATAATCATAATCATACAAAAACCTATAATTACTCCAATTATTACCATTTATAATATCGACTATTGTACCATTAACATGAAGTTTGATATTACTAACTTCTCCTGTATAAGTAACATCCCATAGTCTTTGTATATGACCAAAACCATTACCATTAGAACCAGCTACACCACCCTCTACATTATACTTAAGACGATCGTAAGTTGTGCCTCCTAAGGTTATATAATTAAGAGCTCCTGTTTGAGCAGCACCCTGTTCACCTGTATTTTCTGCTGTAAAAGATTCATCTAGCAAAGTATCAAAACCCGCACTAGCATTAATTTCAAAAGTTCTAAGTTGTTTTGATCCACCTAAAACGGAGGGACCATAAACACCCCCTGTAACTGGATCTGAAAACACTTTACCAGTAGAAAAAGTATCTTTAGATGAAGTTAAGGTAATATAATTAAATGCAGTTAAACGATAAAACAACTCACTATCATAGCCATCAGTTTTACCTATTTTAGAAGCTTCACTTTCTTGGGTAAAGAAAATTCCACCCACTTGATCGCCACTTGCTAACCAAGCTTGATATTCGGGAGTTGTATTTCTATCACCGGTTGGTTCGGGCACAAAACCATGAGTATCTTCATTGCTAGTAAAAGTGGCAGATCCTTGATAAGTCCAGTTACCAAAAGAAAAATAATAAGAACCAGTAGTTATACCACTAAAATCTACACTATCTTGAGAATTTGGTTTGGTTGGATCTACCTCATCAGTATAAACACCAGATCCTGCTTGATCGGCATTTATTTGCACCTTATTACTCATGTATAAACCACCAGTAGCAACATTAGCACCTATGGTTATCACATTTGCTTGAGGAGTTGAAACACCATCATTAAAACCTTGTAATTCAAAATTGGTAAATCCTTGTAAACTAGCACCCTGAACACCATTTTTACCAATTACTGTAGTTCCTAAGGAATCGGCTAAAATATCAGTTACATACGGATTGCTTGAGGTAAAATACGCAGTAGCATAATTATTTTCATTGGTATCTTCTTGGAAAGAGAAAACTGTTTCACCTTGAGACGCCGCACTAGCAAAAGAACTATCATTAATAATAAACCCTACGGTGGTATGAGGTAAAATTATTGTTTCAGCACCCCATAACTTAACAGCAAGCATAGCGTCAAGATTAGCAACACTAGTAAGAGTCCCTCCCGCATGTTGTCTACCCATTATCAAATTATGACTACTATCAACTGTCATCATAAACTGAAATCTAATACCACTGTTGCTAACATAACCAACATAAGGGTCTATATTCCATGACGATAAATCTATAATATCATTAGAACTACCATCATCAACACCACCTGCATCTATTTCAAGAAATGTATTAAGAGAAGCACCCATCTGATAGGCAACATCATTACTAAGTTGATGAGCTAAGTCTACATACTGAACGGTACTTAAAGGAGAAAAAATTATAGTATCACTACCATTGTCGGTTTTAATATATCTAACGTTTTGTATATCCATAATTTTAGTTTCAGTATTACCAATAAATTCAATATTAGTTTGCATCATTCTATTATCTATACCCGTATCGGTAGTACCAAAACTTACTGTGATATTACTTGAAGGAGCATTTCCATTATCTAAAACCACCCTATTATCTGGCATAGTAGTACCACCATAACTAGCAGTAGTGGCATACGGCATAATAAGGGTTTCAATATCCAACTGCTCATTCATTGTAAATACTGTTTGTTCATCTCCATCTACGTTTTGCTTGGAATATTCACCAGTAGTAGTATCAAGATTAGCGTTGGATATATCTAAAACTTCAGTGCTGTAAAAGATATAGAAATTATTTCCATTTGCAAAGTCAACTCTATCACCTGTACCATATCCTATAGATTCCACTCTGTATGCAGAATCATAGTCTATTACTACAGTATCATACCCATTACCAGAATCAAAATAACCAAGAGTACTATGACTCACCGAACCAGATTTAATAGTTACATTGTCAGCTGTTCCTGTAAATATAATGGAATTTACGCCAGCAACATCAAAATCATTAGCAAAACTACCTGTGGTTGCTGTACCTAATACTACCCAATCTCCATGAGCTCCAGTATATCCAGAAAAATCAACCACCGAATTACTATTCAAACCGTTTCCTTGTATATGACCAAACATATTAATAGTAGTATTAGCACTTACTTGTAATGCTTGGCCATTAGACATCTTTAAGGTAGAATTAGCAATATTATTAGAAGTAATTTGTGCTGTATTTCCATCGGTTTCTGTAACCGTAAGAGTTTTACCATTAAAGACTGTGCTACTAAAGCTTGTTAAAAAATTTATAGTTACGGCACTTTGAATGCTTACACTGTAATTAGCGTTTAAAGCAGCCACCGACACTTCAACTACCTGAGCAGAGTTTACAGGATTTAAAAAATTCCATGTACGAGCTCCAAGCACAGGAGAATTAGAAACACCATTAAATGATACCCCTCCACCAATATTAACTTGCATTAAATTACTATAATTATTAACATTAACACTTACTTTATTCCAGTCTATATCAGAATCATCTGTAATACTTATAACTATAGGATACTCCTCATCAAAATTATAATCATTTAAAGCAATAGTTAAATCGCTAACATCAGAGCCACTAAGAAAATTTAACTTTAAACTATCTAAGTGAGACAACGATATGGTGGTTGAACCTACAAACATCATCATATCATCACTAAGAGCGTTAACACTAATAAGCATACTGCCCGTTACTACACCACTAAATAAAAATTCATCTTGACCCGTTGTAGTGCCAGCAAAATCTATCTTAATGACATCGTTATCTCGATAATTATAAGTTACAGTATCGTCTTGGTTTGTAAGTACGTACTCTTCAAACTCAGTAATCTCCAACCCTGTTCCTGCAGTTTCTTGATTAATAATAAAATCTATCCCTGTGGTTGCACCAGTAAATGTTAAAATATCATAACCATCACCACCACTAATTCCTTTACCTGCATCATCTAAAGCTGCCACATCAACAGTAGCAGTATCATCTCCAGCAGAAGCTTCTACTATTTCTATATTAGTTAAATTATCTTGCTGACCTGATTTATCAATAGAGATATTCCCACTAGCATCAACAGTGATATTAATTGCTGTTAAAGAAGCCGAATAAGAAACTGTATCAAACCCAGCTCCACCATCTATGGTGAAAGATTGGTAAGAATTAAGCCCTTGAAAAGTATCATCATGAGTAGAGCCTACAAAGAAACTCATATTGTTAAATTTATCTACTGTAGTATTTGCAATATCGGTAGATTTTACTGTTTTAGCTGTTACATCTACTATTACACCAACACTACTTGTGCTATAAGATAGAGTATTGACGCCACCAGCGCCATCATATGTTTTGCCAGCGATAGAAACATTAAAAGTATCGTTATAACCTGTACCTATAATTTTGCTAAAGCTAGTGCCAACAACATTTATCTTAATATTAGTACCTTCAATAGTAGCAGAGCCATCAGTATTTGAATTAAAGGTAACCCCTGCAGTTAAATAAGTTAAATATAAAGTATCTGTACCTCCATTACCATTAACGTTTGTTATACTATCATTTACATAAACCACATCATTATAGGCTGTTCCTACAAACTGATTAAACTCATAAACAGTATCAATACCTGTAACTACACCACTAGAATTGTTAACCTTATAAACTGTATTTGTTGCAAAGTTAACTACAACTCTTATATCAGTAGAAGTTTCATAACTTAATTTATCTTCTGTATTATTATCTCCATTGCCACCGTCGGCATAGAAAGTATAAAAACCAGATTTTCCTGCATACACATTATCTGCAGTAACATCACCAAGTTTAAAAATTTCAAAGTTATTTACAGTGTCAACACCAGTATGTCTGTCAACAGTAGTGATAGCTGTATCACTATCATTATATACATCTACACCGTTTTCATTATATGATATGGTATCTATACCTATATTACCATCCACAGATAAGCCTGGTTCATCCGTACTTACAATTTCTAAACTATCGGTATATTTAGTTAAAACTAAACCCTCATAGCCAGTTACACCTGATAAATTCAAACCAGCAGTAATTTCAGCAATAGTTCCATTTTGCGCAGAACCATAGTTCGTTAAAGAAATTAAATCTCCATTTACATCACCACCCATATCAATTTGTAAATTAGATGAGCTACTACCTGTAAACACTAATACATCGTCTTCATCGGTTAAGGTTACATTTTCTACATTTTTTACAGTTAAATACTGGTTGTTAATATATCCACTTTGCGAGTTATCTCTTACATAATAACGCCCACTAGAAACATCCACATAAAGCCCCATATCAGAATTAGGATTCACAAAACCAAGGTTTGCTACATCGTTAGTTCCATCAGCACCATCTATGGATCCTTGCTCTGTTAAAAAGCTTGTAGAGCTAATGTCAAATACGTCTGCACCAGAACCACCCTTTAAAACTTCAAAACTAGCGATATTATCTATTGCTGTAGTACCATTTATTTCTAAATATCCGCCAGCGTCATTAAGAACAAAACCTAAAGTACTTCCAGCACCTGCAGTTACATTTAAGGTATCTCTACCATCTCCACCATCAAGAGACTTATAAGTACTACTACCACTTGTAACATCAATATTAAACACATCGTTTGCGCTTGTACCTTCTATGTTTTCAAAACCCGCAATAGTGTCAATATAACCCGAAGCTTGATCTTTAATTACCGTTGCAGAATTAGGATTACTTAAATTAAAAATATAACCCAATTTAGCTGTAGCAGTAGCGTAAGATAAAGTATCTCCCCCTGTATCTCCGCCAGCACCATCAAAAGTATACGAACCAAAATTATTACCTATAAAGATATCGTCTTGGTCAGTTCCTTCTATTTCTTCTACATTACGTAAAGTTACGGTTTGATTTGTACCGTACTCAACAAAAATATCACCATTGTCGCTACTACTTACAATAATAGAATTGCTTAAATTAATAAAAATAACAGCATCCGACCCTGCTCCTAAGTCTATACCCACATCAGGAGAAACATTAGAATCAAACGTAACTTCGTCGTCACCTGAACCTGATTTAAAATTTTCCCAATTGGTTATATTATATTTGTAACCATTTATTTCAGTAGTTGCCATATCAAATATAATGTTATTAATACTAAGAGATATATCTATAGTATCTGTACCTGCACCCATATCTATATTAATATTGATAAAGTCCTCTAATTTTTGGTCATTGATAATTACAATATCATTTCCACTAGTTAAAACAAAGTCTCTTACTCCTGCATAGTAGTCTGCATAAGCGTCACCTGTACCATCGTCATCTTTTTCTATAATGATATCTGTATCTTTATCTGTACCATTAGCAATAGTATTATTATTAAAACCTACTCTCATTACTACGCCCTCATTAGATATAGGCGTAACACTAGAATAATCTGCTTTATTATTACCGCCTTCTAAAAAGAAGTACAAATCACCTGTAGATGATAAAGCACTATTATTAGTTAAAGACATGTTTACAGTATCATCTCCAGTGGTACCTCTAAATATTTCAAACTTATTAACCCTATGAGTATTTCCACCTGCGGTTACCATATATATACTGTCGCCAAGATCGGCATCGTTCACAACGTTAAAAACCAAAGCACCTGAACCTTGGAAGTTTAGAGTATCTAAACCTACACCACCTTCAATGTCAGAATTTTCGGTAGTGTCAAAAATATCCCAAGAATCGTTAAAATCTGTTAACACAAAAGCTTCAATGTCTATATATTGATCAGGATTAACATCTGTAGAAGTTACAGGTACAACATAGTTTTCAAAAGACACCACGTCTCTTGTACCACCACCACCATCAATCTTTTTACTTGGATCGGCTGGGTCTACAATAAAGTAGTCATCACCATCACCACCTTTAAAAGAACTAATATTAGTAAAATAATCTGTTCCTAATGAACCAGCACCCGATGGATTATTTGGATCGTAGTCTTTTTGCACTGTTCCTTGAGACAAATCAAATTTTAAATTTGCATCAGAAACACCACCAGCAACACCAGAATAATCTAACGTATTTACCCCCATACCTCCATCAAATCGATAATCATGATTATCGATATCTGCACTTACATTAACATTAAAAATATCATTTTGGATACCACCAATAATTTCTTCAAATTCATATAAAGTAATAGAAGTTTCTGAGGCTTTAGAGCCTGTAACATTAAACACTAATCTAGTATTAGTTAAAGAAGCATCAAAAGTATCATGCACGCCATTAACGTCATCACCAGAACCGCCATAAATATTTACAACCACTCCAGCTTGATATACTACTGTATTATCGAAATCACCTAACCTTAATGTTTCCATATTGGCAAAATTATTAGATATGGTAGACATTAAAATATCCTCACCAGAATCCCAATTGTAGTATAATACGTCGCCAGCATTAACTAAATGACCATTCACTTCTGTAACATCTTGACTAAGGTCACTTGTTTGAGATCCTCCATCGTAACGACCAGCATCTAAAATTTCTCCTTCAACCTCAAACTCATCATCGTTAGAAGTAGCAATAATTGTTTCAAAATTAAGAATTGTTTCTGCAACTGAATTAGAATTCCCCTCAATACGTTTTTCTGCTACTCCAGTAGTAATATTTAAGTACAAAGAAACATCAGGCGCAACACCAGAATAGTCTATGGTATCTACACCTGCACCTCCATCATAAGTCATTGAACCAGTTTGAATTCCAGTGATGTTAAAAGTATCATTAACACCCGAGCCTTTTATAATTTCAATACTTTCAAAAGTATCACTAACACCACCTTTATAAATATTTCCTGAACCACCAACACCACCACCTGAAGCATCTGTAACGGTAACAGTTAAAGGATTTACCGTATTACTTGCATCTAAAGTATCCTCTCCTAAAAGTCCATCAAAACTACTACTAGAATTATCTGAAACAATAAATGTATCACCTGCTTGCGATGCTATTACCACATCTATGTAGTATAATTTATCTATACCGCCATCACTCTTGGTAACTTCTACATAACCTTTGGTATTTATAGAATTAAAATCTATGGTAACACCATTTTCTGTTTCTGTTTCATAAGAAACAGTGTCTCCGTTTCTAACTAAACCATCGGCAGACCCCCAATACTCCATAGAATCTGTCCCAGAAGCATAAAATGTATCTAAACCTGTACCACCAACAATCTTCTCAATTTCTAGAACTCTATCTAATCTTTCTCCAAGCTGTACTGTACCAGCATCAACTGACGCTGTATCTACTGCATAATATGTAAATCCTTGTGTAGTAGCACTATAATCGGCAGTATCAAAACCAGCACCAGCATAGAAAGTTATTGCAGCAGCCGCTCTATCGCCACCTAAAATTATATCATTACTAGAAGACCCTCTAACAATCGAAAAATGGTTAGCCCCTTCTTCAGGAGCAATATTTACATAATGACTCTTATTAAAAGTACCATCAGAATTTTTTACCGTGGTTATGTACACACCACTAGCTTGAGTAACATCTATTAAGCCAGCATTATTTAATACAATAGTATCACCTGCACCATCACCACTATAAATTGCTAATTCACCAACCCCTATAACACTACTAGAATCTAATCCTTGGGTACTATTGATATAAACAATATTATCTTGATTTAAAGATGAAGTATATTGTGCGTCTTCTAGGTACAATTTTTCAAAGCCTTTATAGCTAGAGTTAGATCCATCTAATGCATTGTAAATATTAACCGCACCGCCATCTAAAGTAACGGTAACATCAGTATTAAAAGTATAATCGCCATCTTCGTTTGTAAACATATCATGTTGAAAGCTAATGGAATCCACATCCAAACCACCTTGAACTATATCACTACCTGTACCAACATAGTACCAATCATCACCACCACCTAAATCAACTTGCTCTTTACCAGAACCAGAATAAAAAGAGTCGTTACCGTCTAAAGTTTCATATGTATGATTGTTAGCAACACCACCCACAACAACATCATCAAAATCTGTTAAAATAACATGTAGAGGGTCTATATTTGTAGAAAAAGTAAAAGTATTAAAAGCAGAAAAATTCATAATATCTTCTGGACCATCTACAGCCCTAAAATCTAAACCAAAGTCAGCATCACCTATAACGAATCTATCATACTTATAGTTATAACCAACAATACTAATACCAACATTACTAAAAACAGCTTCCATACCAACTTCATAAGATATAACGACATCTATCTTATCTGAAGCAGCCTTTGGCGTAATAATATAAGTACCATTATTAAGATCCTGCACAGTAGTATTTTCTGTTCCTTGAATAGTTACTCCCTCTGGAATATCAGTTAGTGTAACTTGTTGCATAGTAGAAGAAGCATCGGTAATAGAAATAGACAAACCTCTTTCTATAGTATTGCCCGTATAGGCACCATAGTACATACCTTCAGCACTACTAGAGTAATCGATAACTTCTGCTTCATATTGGTATTTGGCATAGTCGTTACCTACCCATTCTCCACCACCAGCTTTAGCATTAACAACCACTTGTTTACCTTGTATAGGCTGATCTGAAACAACCATCTCTGTTCCATACAAAGGAGCTACAGAAGGGTTAACTCTTTTTACCACAATTGGCTTAACAGAATCTTCTTCATCTTGCTTCATGGTTCTTCCAGTATAATGGAAGTTTACCTCTATGGCATATTTAGTAGCACTAGGTTGAAAAAAAGTTTTCACTTCAAAAGGTTTAAAGAAAGTATTACTTAATATAGACGGATTCTGTTCTTCAACTTCTAAATTACCAGTTAAATCTTTACCATCATCACCTGCAGAAACTTTTCCTTCACCACTAGCTAAATAATCACCCACAGATTGCGAATCTGGAGTAGAAATCACTCTGTCTATAATATAAGGAGTGGCACCATCTGTTGAGTTAGTAAGACGAACATCAGATAAAAAGTCATTATAGTTATATCGTCTACCTTGAGAATCAACAATATTTGGTAAATCATTTTGCATAAACATAATAGAATAGTTAGCAAATGTAACTGTTTTACCGCTTAAGGTATGAATTACTAAGTCTCCATTAACAAGCTCTTTTCGCAGCGCTCCAATATCAAAAGATAATAAAACATTATCAGCAGGGTGTGCATAAACGACCACATTGCCTGTTTTTGGCTCTGTTACCGTTATTACATTGCTACCCTCTTTATAGATAACGTTAGTTTTGCTTGAAGATACGCCTGTAGTTTCAGCCATTATGTCCCCTTAATTCCCTATAATAATCAACACTTTTTAAAATAATCTTACTAATTTTATTTATACAATATATATCATTAAAACTTAAATAATATAATATTTTAGCAATCCCGCAATTTTGTTTTAATAATTAACAAAACATTAAAAAATCATTTTAAGAATGTATACTAAGCACGCTTAGACAGATCTATTAATTCCTCTACCCACGCATTAAACTTTGGGCATTTCTCTCTAATTGTTGTTATCCCAATATCTTGGGCAATAACATAACCATATAGGGTTTTTTTATATCTACGAAAAATCTTAGATATTCTTTTTGATGGTGCCGTTTGAATGCTATCATTTACATCTTCAGGAGCTTTATTGCCAATATCATTTTGAAATAAAGCTATATAGTTAGCAACTTTTTCTACTGAGTTATCCATATACTTACACATAACTGCTAAATCAGAAAATAAAATCGCTTCAAATTCGTACATCTGAATATAAGGGCGTATATTATTTTTATCTTTCAATCTACCTTCCGTTTTGATTTTTTCTATCAAACTAGCATACGTATCGTCTGGACTTTTACCTTGAAATCCATAAAAATCGTACAAAGTTGTAACATAATCATATTGATTGGCCATTAGGTATAAAACACCTTCTATTCTAGGAAAGTTAACATTACCCCCAAGGATAACTGGCTCTGACAATTGAATATTATAAGAGCTTAAATATCTACCTAAAACATATTTAACAAAATATGCTTCTGTTTGCCCTTCTACTGATATTCCTAAAGAAATTGGTTTTGTCATATATACATACTTTAAATAGGGTTGCCACCTAGAATATTCATCATCCACAAATCTCCCAAAGAATAATGTTTCAACCAATCTACTAACTTATCTTTATCTATATTGTGAATAAGGGTATCTGCATTATCATCCATATGTAGCACATAAACACTTTCAATATTAAGCTTACTTAACAAATATGGAGACTGAGTAGCTACCATAATTTGTGAATCTTGAGCATAAGAATCTATTAAGTCCCCTAATACAGAAATCGCATGAGGGTGGAGGGCTATTTCAGGCTCTTCTAATAAGATAATAGAAGACCGCATACCTTCAGGTAAATTTAACAATAAAGTTAATACCATAAACCTTACCGTGCCTTCAGATAACGACCTAACCGAAGTAGGCACAGAAGAGCTACCCATTAAACATTGCATATTAATATCTTGACCTTCTAATTCAAAATGAAAATCATGAAAACCTTTGATTATCATTTGAATACTAGCAACAATCTTTAAGTATTCAATATAATGAGCTTGCTTCAGATAATATACTACTGCCGCTATATTGTCGCCATGCCCTTTAAGAAATTTAGTATCTTCCTTATTGGCAGAAGATATTCTATTGGTAAAAAAGTTTGTATTATAAAAACTATAACCTTGTACTTTTTGTAGAAACTCACAAATTAGTTTCTCTTCTGCAGAATCTTTACTATGCTTTTTAATGGCAAGATAATCTACATTATTATTTTGATAGCTCTTTAGTTTGTCTGTTATTAAATTATGGAGGCTCTCATTGCAAACCACAAATGAGTTGTCTTCGTTACCTCTTAAAGAAAAAGTGTACTTATAATTTATTTGTCCCTCATGAGAGAATGTCATTTCTAGATTAATTTCGTTTTGAATATCCCACTGATAAATACAATCTTTAAAGGCGATTCCTTTACTTAAAAGATATTTTTGTAAGGTATTATGAAATATATGAGAAATAACATCTATTATGGATAAAAAATTTGACTTTCCCGATCCATTAGAGCCAATTAACACCGTCAATTTCATGATTTTGTCTAAATTGAACTCTTTAAAACTTTTAAAATTCTTAATTTTAATTTTTTCTAATACTAACATACTCGCCCACCATTATTATTTAATGATTGCCTCAGCATTCCATGTTACCATAAAATATAATACAAATATAGCTAATATAGAAATTATAACCATGCGAGATAATAGTCTTTTTGATATAGTAAAGAATACTTATTCTGATTTATTTAAAGATAAAGATTTCTATTTAACAAAATTAAAAGATGACTGGAAGAATATTGCCCCTTCTAGCTGGCAAGGAGCAATTCCCATGAAAATACAATGGAATAAAAATAATCAGGGAATAATTACCGTACATGTGGATAATCACTTTATTACTAAACTCCTTTTACATGAAAAAGATATTTTGCTGGAAAAAGTTAATAGTTATTTTGGCTATAAGTGTATAATAGATATCAAATTTAGTTACTAAATTAGATTATCAGCTAATTAATAAACTTGAATTTTTTTATAAAATTACCTATAATAGTAGAGTTGTAATAAAGTAATTGTGCATTTATTGGACGTGGAGGGCTAGATGAGGTTGCGTAATTTATTAGCTACTTTCTTAGTATCTTTTTTGCTTTGTGGTGTTCTTAGTGCTAAAACAATGTCTGCTCATGATAGATTCTTAGGAAAAGCAGATGCTCCTGTGGTAATATATGAGTTTTCTTCTCTTTTATGCTCTCATTGTGCAACTTTTAATCAAGAAAATTTTCCTTTATTAAAAAAAGACTATATAGACAAAGGATTAGTTAAATTTGTATTTTTAGATGCTCCTTTTGGTGGTCAAGTTAATGTATTTGCTCATAGCTTACTGTATAAAACCAAAAATAATAAAGATTTCTTTGCTTTAGCTGATGCTTTATTTGCCAATCAACAGAAATGGGCTACAGCTACCAATCCTACCAATGAATTAAAAACTTATGCTAAACTTATGGGAATTTCTGACGCCGATATTAAAGATGCAGAAACAAATACCAAGTTGCATGAAAAACTAAAGAAAAATTCAACTATTTATATGGAGAAATTATCTGTAGAAGGTACTCCTACTATATTTATTACAAAAAAAGGACAAAAACTTATGGCTTCTAGTCCAAAATTTGCAGGGAACCCTACTTATAGTGCTTTAAAAAGAGAAATTGATATAGCTTTATCTAAATAATGAGCGATAAGCTAAATGATTTACAAAAGAAAATAGACGAAATTAAACAAAAAATTGAAAAAAAAGAAGAGGTAGCAGATGACGATAAAAGTGATACAAATAAGTTAAGTTTGGTTTTAAATTGTTTGTTAGAACTAACTAGTGGCTTTATTATAGGTGGAGCGATTGGTTATTCTCTAGATAAATTGTTAGGAACTAAATTAATATGTTTGGCTATTTTCACTTTCTTAGGCTTTTTTGCAGGGTTATTAAATTTATATAGGTATTTAAAAAGGTTGTTATAATGTCAGGTTCTCCGATAGAGCAGTTTGAAGTACATAATATTGGTAGCAGTATTATTGTTAATGGTATGGATATTGCTTTTACTAACTCTGCCTTAGTAATGGGTATTACCACTGCAATAATTTGTCTTTATTTTTATATTGCATTAAAAAAATATAATATTATCCCTAACAAGATGCAGGCAGCTTCTGAAATAGGTTATGATTTTATTTCTAGTATGGTAAAAGATAACATACCTGGAAATTCAGGAAAAAAATTCTTACCTCTTATATATTCAATCTTTTTATTTTTCCTTGTTGGTAATATTATCGGATTAGTTCCTTCTTCTTTTGCTTTTACAAGTCAAATTATTATTACCATGTCAATAGCACTATTGGTATTATTTATTACTTTGGTGTATGGTGTTTATTTACATGGTATAAAAGTACTGAAAATTTTCGCCATACCTAATATACCTTTAGCTTTAGCACCTTTTATGATGATTTTGGAATTTATATCATTTTTTGCTAAATGTTTTAGTATGGGGATACGTCTTTTTGCTAATATTATGGCCGGTCATATGATTATTGAAATTATTGGTGGCTTTATTATAGCTTTAGGAATTTTTGGTATTATTCCATTATCTTTTACCATTGTTTTATATGGATTTGAATTAGCCATAGCGTTTATTCAAGCTTATATATTTACAATTTTATCCTGTTTGTTTATAAATCAGGTTGTTAATTTACATTAATTATAATATACGAGGTTATTTAAAATGGATTTAGAAAGTGCAAAATTATTAGCTACAAGTCTTAAATATATAGCTGTGGCTGTATGTATGGTTCCTATGACGGGCGTTGCTATAGCAATCGGAAGTATCTTTGCTTCATTTATAGCAGAACTATCAAGAAACCCTGCTGCTAAAAACTCTTTATTTACCTACGCATTAATTGGTTTTGCTTTAGCTGAAGCTGCTGGTTTATATGCATTGGTTGTTGCTTTTATTATTCTTTTCTCTTAATTTTTATAATTAAAAGGAATAGCTGTGTTAATAAAAAACATTATAAGGTTTGTACCATTATTTTTGTTGTTATCAACGATGTTAGAAGCAAGCTCTGGGTTACCGCAGTTTGATACAACAAAATTTCCACAACAGTTGTTTTGGTTAACTATATTTTTTGGTATTACCTACATATTTATTAGTTTTTTTGTAATTCCTAGAATAAAAAAATTAAAAACATCTAGAAGTAATATTATTTTAGGCAACGTAGAAAGATCTTTAAAAATTAAAAAAGATATAGAAACTATTGAGCAACAAATAACAGCTGTGGAAAATGATGTAAGAGCTAAAACTCAATCCATATATGATGCTTTATCAAAAAAAATAGTAGCCTTAACTAAAGTGAAAGCTGGTGATTTATCTGTTTATAGAGAAGACGCTAAGAGTGTTTCTGAGCAAAAAATGGCAGATTATAAAGATGAAATAAGTAAAGATTATAAGTCTCAAGTAGAAGATATATCGTCCTTTATCTTGAATAAACTAGAAATTAAACTTAAAAAATAACACATCAAAGGAAATATTAAATGTTTGAAATGATGCATCATCTCCATTTTTGGTTAATTTTCTCTTTTATTATTATGGTGCTGTTTATCTTCAAGGTATCATATAAACCAATTAACAGTGCTTTAATAGGTAGAATAAAAACAACTCAGAGTGAAATAAGCCAAAGTGAAAGTGTTCTATCTGAAGCTGTTGAGTTACTAAACCAACGTAAACATGAATTAAAAACTTCTGAAAAGCTAGCTACTGATAATTATGTAAAAATTCAAAGCCAAGTGGATAATCAATACGAAAGCTTAGTAACTAAATTACATAATCAAATGGTATATGATAAAGAGTCTTTTAATACTTATTTACAGAGTAACGAACAAAGTGTTAGGAATAATATTAGTAAAGAAATTGTAAATGAAAGTATTGATAATATTACCAAAAAATTAAAAAATGAACTTAATGAATCCTTACATAATGAATTAATAGATAAATCCATTAATCATCTACAAGTTTCTCTTAAAAACAGATAAGAGATGACAGGTAATTCGTTTGGGTCATTATTTAAAATTACCACCTTTGGTGAAAGCCATGGAGCTGCACTAGGTGTAATTATTGATGGTTGCCCTTCTGGTATTGAAATTACTCCAGAATATATTCAAACGTTTCTTCGTGAAAGAAATCCTCCACAAAATCCTTACACTACCCCTCGCAAGGAAGATGATACGGTAGAAATATTATCTGGTATTTATCAAGGGAAAACCTTAGGAACTCCCATTACGTTAGTAATTTTTAATAAAAAACAAAAAAGTGAAGATTATAACCATCTTACTCATTTGTTTAGACCTTCTCACGCTGATTATACTTGGTATAATAAATTTTCTCACCTTGATATGAGAGGAGGTGGAAGATCTAGTGCTAGAGAAACCGTTGCTAGAGTGGCTGCTGCTAGCATTGCCTATAAGATATTAGAAAACCATGGAATTAATATATATGGTTTTCTTTCAGCTATTGGTGAACAGTCCATAAACTATAATAATCTAGATTATAAGCAAATTTCACAAAATCATTTTTTTTCACCTGATGTAGATGTACTCCCACAATGGACAGAACTTTTAGAAGAAACTATTACCCAAGGCGATTCCATAGGAGCTACAGCAGAAGTACATATCATTGGTTGTCCTGTTGGTTTAGGAGAGCCTGTATTTGATAAACTAAATGCACAGCTAGCTAAAGCAATTTTTAGTATCCCAGCAGTAAAATATTTAGAGTTTGGCGAAGGTATAACCATGTCACACAGCAGAGGCTCTTTAGTTAATGATTGCTTTACTGTGCAAGATGATAAAATCGCCTTTTTAAGTAATAATAATGGTGGAATATTAGGTGGTATCTCTACAGGAGAAAATATTATTCTAAAAATTGGTATCAAACCAACTAGCTCTATCGCAAAAATGCAACAGACTGTGGATAAAGACTTGAATCCTGTGAATCTTAGCATTAAAGGAAGGCACGATCCGTGCATTGGTATTAGAGCCGTATCGGTATGTAAAGCAATGTGCGCTTTAACCATAGTAGATTTCTTAGTATCTAATTACAAAAGATAGGTTAAGGATAATTCACTCCTATAATTAATTCAAAAATTAACAACAACCTTAGAATTACGGCTCTATTAAAGCAGAATTAAATACTTTTAAAATTGGTTTTAAGAGATAAATCATTACGGTTCTTTCACCTGCAATAATATCAACTTCGGCAATCATCCCCGGATATAATGGGCTTTTAACACCAAAACCTTTAATATTAGATATTACTTTAACCAAATAATAAGGAGCTCTAGTTCCTTCATCAACATAAGTATCCGCACTAATTTCTGAAACTACACCTATTAATTGACCATGTATACTAGCATCATAAGCTGTAATTTTAAGATTAGCTTTCTGTCCTAACCATACTCTACCTCTATCTTGAGGCTCTATTCTTGCCTCAATTAATAAAGTTTCATTAGATGGAATAATTTCAGCTACTGTATCACCTGGTTTTATAATACCACCAATGGTATTATAAAATAGAGTTTTAATAATACCATCAACTGGAGAAAGGATATCTGTTCTTAATACCCTGTCTTTATTGGCACTAATTTGCTCTTTAAGTTTCTCTATTTCCACTAATACTGTTGCCAATTCTGTTTGAATATCCACTGCATTTTTTGATTTAGCTTCTTCTATTCTAGATTGAGCTTCTTCTATGGCTTTTGCATTGGTAAGCATTTGGTTTTTAGTATCTTCTAGTTCTGTAAGTAAATTTTGTGTTTTTAGTTTAGAGTCAATATATTCCCTTTGTGAACCTGCTCCACTTTTAACTAATCTTTCTAGAATTTGTTGTTGATCTTTAGCAAAATCATATTGCAAAGTTAGGTTTTTTATTTTGTCTCTATCTTCTTGTAATTGTAGTCTCTTTTGATCTGCTTGTTGCTCTAACACACTAAGATTATTTTTTAAGTTAGATTTTTTCTGTACAAATAGCTTTCTTTCGTTATCCACAATAGTTGGATATTTTTCAATAATATTAGATGGAAATTGAATATCTTCCGCTCCACTTAATTCCGCTCTTAGTCTTGCTTCTGCTGCCAATTTAGAATTAATATCAATTTGTAACTCACTTAAGTTAGATAAAGCGAATTCATTTCTAATTTTATAAACAATTTGATCTTTGGTTACTTGTTCACCTTCTTTAACTAAAATTTCAGCTACAATACCACCCTCAAGATGTTGCACTTTTTTTACCTGCCCCGAAGGCACTATTTTACCGTAACCTCTTACAAACTCACCAACTTTCATTAATGAAGACCATAAAAGGAAAACTATCACCAGTAGAAAAATTGGAAATGCAACTATTTGGTAGTGAAACTTACTAATATTCATAACAACCTATCTTTAGCTATTTTTATTACCTTTTGCCAATAACTCTATAACTTTTTCTTTTGTATCATCTACTACTACTGTAGAATTATCAATTAAAATAACCCTGTCTACCAACGCTAATTGTGATGGTTTGTGAGTAATAAGAATAAAAGTCTTATCTTTAATATATCTTTTTGTATTTTCCATAAACGTTGCTTCAAGAGCCGTATCCATACCATTAGTAGGTTCGTCCATTATAATAATTGGAGGATCATTAATAATTGCTCTTGCTAATGCAATAATTTGTTGTTGTCCACCAGAAAGATTTTTACCTTGTTCTTGAATCATCATATCATCACCCTTGCTAGAAAGCGCAGTAATTAGTTTTACCCCTGCTAAATCACAAGCTTTTTGATATTGTTCTTCAGTTATAGCTGCATTACTCATTAAAATATTTTCTCTAACTGTACCTTGGAAAAAATACGATTTTTGTGGCATAAAACCAATATTAGCACGTAGCTCACTAATATGAATGTTATTGATATCTATATTATCTACTAATATTTCGCCATTATTATGAAAATCTAACCCTAATAACAATCTAGTAATAGTACTTTTTCCTGCTCCTGTTTTACCAATAATAGCTACTTTATAACCAGCTTTAATGGCAAAACTACAGCTATTCAAAATAGGTGACTTTAAACCAGGATAAAAGAAAGATACATTCTTAAAAGTAATATTACCTTTTAATGGACCTTTTTTACCATAAGCTTCAGACTCATCTTCCATAGGAGAGTTAACAATCTTTTCTAGATATCTTAATGTATTTTGAATAGAACGATACCTGACAACCATCCCAGAAAAACCTATAACAGTGGTCATAATTCTAGAAGCAATGGCCGAAGAAGCAATTAATCCCCCTGTAGTCATTACCTTATTGGCAATTTCATATACACCAACAATCATCACTACAATAACTACAATATTCATAATAGTTAAAGAAGCATTACCAGCCACATTAACCCATAAATTATAAAAGAAATTCGTTCTATAGGTTTTATCTAAAACTCTCTTCCATTTATATAAAGTTTTACCAATACCATTGAAGGTTTTGATTCCTTCAATCCCAGAAACAACCTCAACTAGCATCCCTGTTCTATTTTGCTCTTCGTTCATCATTACATGATAAGTATTCTGCAATGGCACTTGTAATAACACATTAATCACAAAAATGAAAATAGAAGCAATAATTGGTACTATTGCTACTAAAGGAGATATAAATAGCAATAAAATAATAAATAATACTAGAAAAGGTAAATCTATTAGTGTAGGGATGAATCTGCTAAAATAGAATTCTCTCACCATAGAAAGCTCTTTAAATAACGCTGTTTTAGCACCATTACTCATACTTAAACTAGAACTTTTCATTAGTAGTAGCTTATCCAGTAAAAGCTGATCTACCTCATTACCAATATTTAGAGAAATATAATCTGTAAGATAAGATTTGATTAATTTAAAAACAAAATCAAAAATATAAAGTAATATCATTCCAAAAGAAAGGACAAACAAAGTAGACATCGCTAAATTAGGTATTACCCTATCATACACATTCATTGTAAAAAAGGGTGATGCTATGGCGAACAAGTTTATAAATAAGCTTAATACTATCGTTTCAATAAATATAGGTTTAAAATTACTAATGGATGTAAATAAAAAGCTCGTTTTCTTCACAAAAGACGATACACTTAAATCTTCTTCATAAAAAAAGATGGCATAACCGATATACTCTTGAATTAACACTTTAGTGTCAAAATCTGTTTCTTTGTTTTCTTTAGGATCAAAACCTGTATTTTCATCTATAAAAACATAATTATTATTTTTTGACATAATTAAAATACAAGGACCAGACTTAATATCTAAAATATTAATCCTTCTCATCTCGGCTTTTAAACCAACTTTTTGGGCTACAGCAAACAAATCTTGAGAAGAAAGAATCCCTCCCTCTGCTAAAGTGGTATTTGCATACAAAGCTTCTTGCGATATATTTTTATTAAAAATAGTTAATACTTTTTCAAAAGCAATCTTTAGGTACTTTTTATTAAGTTGGCTTTCGTCTGGTTGTGCTTCCCCTTCCTTTGCTTCAGAATCTTGTATAGTTAGTTTTGTTAACTCACTAGATACATTTTTGGAATCACTGTCCTCTTTAAGCACAACTTCTTGCTTATCTTCTTCTTTTTTCATATCTATCACTTAATCTATTTAGTATTTAATATACAGTTGTAATACTATTTGATTTTTTTATTAATTTCTTTGTTTAAATGACTCATACTTTCACTTAAATTAACTTTTTTTACTTTAGCATGACTATCATTTTTATCTTGTAATATAACCATATCTCTTAATAAACTTGATGCCATTTTTTTTATTTCATCTTGCATCTTAGCTAAGAGGTCAAAATCTATATTAACATTTCCATTATCAGCTTTCCTCATTTGATTAAGCATACCTTCGCTACTCTCTTGGTAAGATAAAAAGAATTTATTTTGAATATCTCTAACTTCTTCTAGTTTTTCTCGCAAAGTGTTAAACAAAGATTCATAACTTCCTAATTTTGCTTGGTCTATTCCTTTAATTTTATTACTAAAAGATCTAATATCTTCTTTAACCTCTGCAGCTCCTTGCTTTTGCAAATTAGAGTAGTCAATAAAATTAGTTACCAATTCTTTACTTACAGATGGCTCGTCACGCAAACTATTAATAACTGTTTGATTAAAACCGTGGATTAACTTTGTAATATGGTCTTGTTTTTTTTCCAAATCTAACAATCTTGCAGAAACTTCTTCAAAACCTATCATGATATCGCTATCTACAATTAAATCTAGTTTGTTTTCTAATTTAACTTGAGATCTACCTAGAGATTCCGTGCTATTTTGTAATGATTTATTAGAAACTAACATTCCTTCTAAATTATTATGAATTTCCTCTACAGACTGATTTATACCAGATTGTAAATTATGACTAGCCTTAATAGCACTTATAATTTGAGCATTTTCTTCTTTTAACTTAGAGAAATTAGAAGATATATCTATTTTATACAAAGAGTCCACATCATCGTTAGCATTAATTTTTTCCATTAAGTGTTCTATTCTTGTAATGGAATCTACCACATGTAACAAATCACTATGAACAACATCTACCTTTTCGTTTTTAAAAGAGAATTCAGTATTAAGAATTTCATTTCTATAATTAATTTCCATCAACAAATTTTTGATATCACTAACTAAAGATAGCTCTTCATCTTTTTCCATAGAAGAAACGTTTTTAATAGTCTTTTCTATAATATTTTGATGGTTCTTAATTTCTTCTAACATTTTAATAGTATAATTATCAGAAGAATTCTTAGTAGAACCCTGAGTTAGATGTCCTTCCACTCTTTCAACTGCCTTAATATGAGCATGTTGCATCTCTGTTAAAGACTCTATACTCTTTAATATTTTATTCGCTTGCTCGCCGTGATACATGGAGTGATTATGCAAAGAATGATGTTTGTTATCTTCTAATTGCGTACTTAATTTTTTAATATGTCCAAGAATTTCTTGTGTAACTAAATCATTATTTGAAACATGAGCAACCTGATTAGAGCCTGAATTATCCTCTTTTAATAAATTATTCACTAATCTGTAATGAATTAAGTCTTTTACGATATCTTCATATCCACTTTTTTTACTTTCAGAATTTTTATTTACAATATTGTTTAATAAAGAAGCTAAAATTGGATGATTATTATCGTGTTCATGAGCATGATGCTTAGATAAAGTAGTATCAAGATAATCTTTCAACTTATCAAAAACTTGACTAGCCAAATGGCTCTCTGTTCCAGCAGGAGCTTTATCGTTATGCATTGCTTTGTGTTCTATCCCTTGTAATTTAGATAAAATAGTATTAAGCACGCTATTATTATCTAGACTATCGGATTTATGAGGCTGGTTATTAACTATTTCTTTTAATAAACCATATAATTCACGATTTGCACTGTTATCTTGTGACTTATCAGATAATAGCATTTTATCTAACATATTAATCTTTTCTGTTAAATCCTGTAATAAGTATACTGATTCAGGATTAGAATTTTGCGCAACAATTTGTTGTTGTGATTTTATAACTTCTTTAACTAATGACTGTAATTCCACCGTTGCACTATCATCATTCTTTGCTACAAGTGTTTCTAAAGTAGAAATCTTATTATTTAAGCTATTCAACAATATTTGCACTTCAGGATTGCTAGACTGTGGAGCTACTTGTTGTTGCGACTTAACAACTTCTTTAACTAAAGATTGTAATTCAGCTGTTGCAGCACCATCGTTCTTTGCTACAAGTGTTTCTAAAGTAGAAATCTTATTATTTAAGTTATTCAATAATATTTGTACTTCTGGGCTATTAGATTGAGAAGTAATTTGTTGTTGAGATTTAACAACTTCCTTAACTAAGGATTGTAGTTCTAAGTTAATACTATCACTAGAAGAACTATCTTTTTTTGCTAATAGCGAATTATCTAAGGTATTAATTCTTTCATTTAAACTATGTAATAATCTTGTAGATTCCGTATTGTTAGCTTGTACTTGTGAATATTGTTGCGATAGCACATTCATAGATTCTTTCAACGAAGTATAAAGCTCTGTATTCACTCTATTGTTTGTGTTTTGTTTATCCAATAATAGGCTATCTAACTTATTTATTTTATCGTTTAAATTACTTAATAAAACAATGGATTCAGAATTATCTGATCCTGTTTTTTGCAACTGAGAAGCGATAACATCTTTAATTAATAAACTGTATAACTCGGCATTGCTAGAGCGATTAGAATCTGGTGCTTGTATTTTTTCACTAGCGGAAATAGAAGCTCCTTTTATTTGTCTATCATACCCTCTATCTATACTTTCTTCATAAGATGGCGACATAACAGAAGATTGTTGATAAACCACAGATTGCTCACTAGGATAACCAGCTTGCATACCCGCTGTTGCAACAGGCATTGCTGGAACCACTCTATTTTGCATATTATATTGTGCCACGTGATAACCTACATTATCTGCTTCATTAACAGGAATATCTTGCACCAAAGGCGACGTAACATTATAAGAAGCAGGCCTGGCAAACGACTGAGGTTGTGCTTGTGAAACTTGCTGTTGTCTAGAAAACTGTTGTTCTTGAGATTGCTGTCTATTAATTGGTTGACCCTGTCTTTGCAACTGTGGAGCTTGCGACTGAAAACTAACATTACTAGCATCTCTTACTGGAGGCATACCTTGGATACTTTGCGGCAAAGGTACGTTTCCACCAACATTACCCATATAATCATTTTCCATAACTCTTTCTTGCATAACATTTTGCATAGGTGCAGGATTTTCAACTCTAGAACGTCCAAACCTAACATTAGGATTTACAGATGAAGACTGTGGCACTTGCTGTTGTGGTTGACCTTGTCTTTGTAACTGTGGAGTTATTTGTGGCTGAGTTAGAAAGCTACGATTACCAATATTTTTTGCTTGAGGTATTCCTTGAAAATTTTGCGGTGAAGGTATATTTCTACCAGTATTATCCGTATAATTATTTTCCATTCCACTTGCTTGCATACCACTTTGCACAGGAATAGAACTCCCAACTCTAGCATTAGGATTTACAGATGAAGCTTGGGGAGGTTGTTGTCTACTAAATAGAGGGTTGCGTCTTTGTGATTGTTGAGCTTGTACTTGCGGAGATTGTGGTTGAGCTTGAAAGCCAGCATTACCAGAATTTCTTGCCTGAGATGTTTCTTGTGAAACATTAGGAGAAGATATATTAGCATCAACATTATCCGTATAATTATCTTCTATTCCACTTTCTTGCATGGTATTTTGCATAGGCATAGAATTACCAACTCTAGTATTAGGATTTATAGGTGAAACTTGGGGAGATTGTTGTTGACTAGGAAGTTGTCGACCTTGAGATTGTTGTCTCCTAAACAGAGGGTTGCGTCTTTGTGCTTGTTGAGCTTGTGCTTGCGGTTGAGTTTGAAAGCCAGCATTACCAGAATTTCTTACTTGAGATGTTTCTTGTGAAACATTAGGGGAAGACATATTAGCACCAACATTATCCATATAGTTATCTTCTATTCCACTTTCTTGCATACCGTTTTGCATAGGCACAGAATTTCCAGCGCTAGCATTAGGGTTTATAGGCGAAACTTGGGGAGATTGTTGTTGATTAGAAAACTGTTGCTCTTGAGGTTGCTGTGGATTTTGTTTTTGTGACTGTGGACTATAACCTTCTCTACTATCCATCATACCATTTTGCATAGCATCTTGTGATTGCGTAGACATGGGGTTAGTAAAAGATGCATTTTCTTCTGCATCTTGTTCATTTGGTAAATAGTTATCTGAATCAGAAAAACCTTCTTGTTCATCATCAGCTACATAGTCCAAGTTATCCATATCTGCATTTTGCATCACTGAAGGATTATAAGGGTCTACAGTAGTATCAGTCTCATATACTTGGCTAGATGGGGCTAAACTTGCCACACCACCGCCATCAAAATTATCTGCATCAGCGTAAGACTGCGAATTTCTTTGCTCAGGTCCTCTATTAACAGATGTGTTAGGTCTAGCAGGTCTTCTTTTATTAGAACCTTTTTTAGGCTTGTAAGAATTAATACTATCTATTTTATTTTCTAATCTACGCTTTACTTCTGCGAAGTTAATTGTTGACGGGTCAACATTCGCCATAAAACTTCTTCTACCACTCACTAGTCACACTCCTTGAGGACATTAAACACATTATATTATACACACCATATTAGAAAATACAAATTGATTTTCCATATATGGCACGTATATAAATCTATAATAATCCACCACCTGAATTAGAGTGATTTTTATTTAATGCCTGATGAAAAGACTGCAACACATCATCTGATTTTTCATCACTAAGCTTATAACTATTGGTAACTTCTTGCTCTGTTATATCTGCTTCGTTAACTTGATTATTACTATCATCCATGATATTAACTGTATCTAGCATATCTTCTGAAGTAGTATGCTTAGAAGACACCACATCAATTAAAGAAACATCCATATTGTCGCTTTCGTTAATTAAAGTATTACTTAACTTAGCCACGATATCTAATCCTTGATGATTCACATTATCATCCATACCTGCTGTTTCTATCTTAGATAACAAACCTGATAGGTCAAAATTATCATTAGAGAAAGCATGTTGAACCTCATTATAAGTATCGCCTACATCATGTGCAGATTGATTAATATTATTATTGTCTTCAACCACCAAAGATTTTTCTGTAGAATAATCCGCAATGTCTGGAGCATATTCATCATAGTTATCTTTCACTATTCCACCAGACTCTATATCATCAAGGTCAGAATTTAAGAAATACATGGAATTACCATTTTCATCAGTTACAACTAAATAGCTACCACCAGTTTCGTACCAAGTATTATCCACAAAAACACTATCTTCATCTACTTGGTTCACTTGATAATCGTAAGCGTTACCACTAAAATAGATATTATCTTCGCCTACCCCTGTATCTATCACTTTGTTAGTTTCCATACCATTAACATAAACACTGTCTGTTTCTGAAGATAATTTTACATTTATAGGATTTACTGCATCACTTTCATCTATCACTGTTAATGTGGCTGACAGTGCATTAATACTCTCAAACCCCTCATATACAGTAGTTTGCGTTCCTATAGTAATTGTATTACCTGCAACTGTAGATCCAGAAGCAGTACAATTTACAACATCTTCTCCTGCGCCACCAAAGAATCTCATATCAATACCTGGATCAGTACTAAACGCAACCTCATCATCTCCTACACCTAAATAAAACTGATCTACAAAAGAAAATTGCTGTGCAATAGAGCCGCCATCTTCACCAACATATACTAGAGCATTACCTACTAGAGTAACTTTGATATCCATAACCATAGAAGATATATCAGCTGTATCTCCAGTATCATTCAAATCATCAATATCGGCAATACCTGACGTAGATGCTCTAATTTTAACAGGACTACCATCTCCATCATTAGCAAAAGAGTTTACTTTAACAGTAACGAGATTAGTAGATCCAACATCTACGTTATCTACATTATCGAGTGCAATATAGTAATCTTCCTCATTTACACTCCCAGTAACAACCATATCTTGTCCTTCTACAGTAACAACAGTGCCAGCACCCAAATCTGCATTAATGACAACATTAAACGCCTCATGAATAGCTAAACTTTCTGATGGTAAAGCTTCAATATGCACATTTCCAGATGGAAAGTAAAGATGAGTAATGTCTGTATATGTCCCTGTATTTGCACCATCTGTAGATCCTACCTCTCCATTAATAGTATAAGTTCTATCAACAATAGTTCCTGTAAATATTAAAGCATTCGCTCCACCGTTAGCATTAATATCAGATTTATTATCAATATCAACTGTAATTTCATCGTTACCATCACCTAAATTATATTCTGCAAACCCTCCGATAGCAAAAGTAAGAGTACCTGTTTGCATGGTTTTATCTACAAGATTAAGACTAGACCCTCTAGTAGAAACAGTGGTAGAATCTGTACCTGCTAAAGTGAAAACAGAGTCAACATTACCGTATATACTTTCCATACTAGCATTAAAGGAGTCATATATATATATAGTTTCACCAGCTCCTAAGAGTGTAATATTTTCAAAATTAGAATACATATTTCCACTAGATGTAGTAATATCTCCAGCACCACTTAAATATAAGCTTACTGAATCGCCACCATATTGAAACTCATCTCCACCAGTCGCAGCAGTATCACCACCAGCGTCTATATCAAAATTATGACCAATAGTTGTGCTATCTTGAATTATATCCGTAGTATTACCTAGTATAAGATCGTTTATTCCAGTAGCGGTCATTTTTTTATTATTGTTACTGTCATAAAAACTCATATCATCATCTGATAGATTAGCATAAACAGAATTTTTAGATAAATCTAAAACCGCAGAACCACCATTAACATTAACCTCTAATATACCTGCACTTATATAGTTATCTATACCGATATTAACGTTTGTAGTGGTTTCTACATTAATATATTCAACACTCTGAGCATCTACAATGTAATTACTACCAGCCATTTGCACTACTTTATCTGCTACGTTAATATCCATAACGTCATTAGCCAAAATATTCAAGTTATCATTATCATCAGCCATATCCATATGTTTAACATATGGATTAGTTAAAGTTGCTACAGACGTGAAATCTACAGTTACATTATCGGCAGCGGCAGTAAATGTAATATTTTCAAAACCATTAAAGGTAGCGCCCCCATCTACGGTAAATGTATCAGCATTAGAAGCTACAAATGTTCCAGTCATAGCCGATTCTCTAGCAGATAAGTTTAAAGTATCTCCTAAAACTTCATCTTCTCCTGCATCAATTGTTAATCCAGAGATATTAGCATCATTGCTTATATTAAATGTATCATCATGACTTGTTCCTATGAAAGTACCAATACCACCACTTATATTATCTGTGTTAGATCCACCACTTTTTGTAACTGTTGCCTTATTAGACCCACCTGCAACATCTGCAGATAAATCAACAGAAATACCTTGAAAATTAGCCTCTGGTTTTGCATATGAAATTGTAGCTGTGTCATTATTGGTAACAATAGTATAACTTTGCTTCACTCCATCACTATTTTGCTGACCCAATCTATACTCAACAATACCAGCATTGCCAGTAACAGAATTAAAGTTTTTAAATGATAATCCCACAGAAGCACCCGTTGAATCAAACATATCTTCAGCGTACATATCTATACTCATTCCTGCACCAGCAAAGTTTGTAAGATCTAAAGTATTGTTCCCTAAACCACCGTCAAGAGACACAGGCACAACAGAATTAACTACGAATAAATCATCACCCTGAGTTCCTGTAACAAATTCCATATTAGTAAATTTGTAATTAATGTTAGCAGTAGTTGTATCTCCTGCTAAATCACTAGTTACAACTAAAGCACTAGAATCAAAAGAAAACTTCAACCCTACTTGATCTACAGGAGTGCCTTGGCTAAACTTAGCATAATCTCTAAAAGACACACTATCACCAACTCCACTAGTTTCTTGTCCCTTCATATCTATAGATATTTGAACATTAGAACCAGCATCAGTGAAATTATCCATAGAAGCATTATAACTAAAAGTATCACTAAAGTCGGTTAAAATATAAGTTTCAAAACTTTCTAAACTATCTTGTGCCACACCTTTACTAATTAACATAATATTATTATCGCCTGTGCCTGTATCACTTCTTACAAGATTAACAGCCGATCCAGCAGCAGGAAATGTTCCATTTCCGTAATAACTAGCTGTATCTATACCTTCACCGCCATTTATATTATTACTACCTTTTTCACTAAAATAAGCTGTATCTCCTTTAGAAGTAAGCCCTAATATTTGATAACCTTCAATTACCCATTGACCAGAAGCATAAGTTCCACCCTCACTGCCACTGTCACTTGTGAAATCTACAATAACTCCTTCAGAACCCGCTGAATCGGCAATAAATACAGTGTTTACACCACCACCAGCATATATGGTAACAATATTACTAGAGTCAGTATAACTTCCTAAATCAGCTACATAAATATCATCATCAGCGTCAGATAAAGTTATAGTTTCTATATCTCGTAATTCATCACCTTGTTGATTAGATTCTGTAACAATTTTAATAGCACCATTTTCTACAGTTAATGTAGCTGCTGAGCTCACAGAACTATAATCTATAGTATCCTCTGCTGTGGTACCACCAGTAAAGCTTGTTGGTAAAAATCCATTTGTTACAATGTTTAACGCTATATTTGTTCCCTCTGCACTTATCTTATCAAAAGCTATTAGAGTTAAAAATGGATCAACAGAACCAACACTACTTATGTAAAAATCTCCTATACCTTTACTTCCATCAACATCAAAAGTTCCCTCCACCGGTAGCGAAGAAGCAAAATAGAAAGAGTCATCCGTATTTAAAGATCCTGTAAAGGTGATTGCCTGAGCTGACTCATACTCACTGTCATGATAATATTTTACTTCGTTAACACTGCCCTCTGTTGCACCAAGGGCAATTTGAGCAAAGTTATTATACAAATTAGCGGTTCCACCATCATAAGATACGTAAGATTCATATCTATCATTTTTACCGTATTCTACAGACATATCTTTAGTTACCAAACTAGCATCTAAGATGTTATTTCCACCACCAGCATCTATGGTAGCACTTGTTTGCTGATCTCCAATTTTAATAGTATCATCACCAAGTCCAGTTATTATACCTTCGAAGTTTTTTACGTTATCATTATAAGTTTCTGCCGTTGAGGTATTAACTTTTTGTACTGTACCGTATGAATCTCCTCCAACATCGGTTGTAAGATCTGCAGTAATGCTGACTGAACTATCAACATTTGAATAATCTAAAATATCTGTACCATCAAGTCCATCAAGAGTTACACCAGAACTATCATCTCCTTTATACCGATCATTGTCGTTGGTTAAAGCTCTACCTTGAATATCAGGATCTATAATATAACCATTAACACCTGTAGCTAAGGCTGCGCTATCAAAAACATGATATCCATCTATCACTTCAAAATCATCTGTCATTTGAGAGAAGTCAACAAAGTCCATACCGCCACCACTTTGAATATGCATATCTGACAATCCATCTCTATTGCCTGCTAATACGAAGTAATCGTTTCCACTGGTACCAACAATACCGGTAACTTCACCTGTAAAAGTATCTTGAGCCACACCTTCAGCATCTTTATTAATAGTACCAGTTGCAAAATTTACAGTTAAACCTGTAGAAAAAGCTGAATAGTCTATTACATATGATTCAATATCTGATGCCACTCCTTGCGCTCCATAATGATAATCTATTGCTGTACTAGCACTTACATGAATATTCTCTACTCCTTCACCAACCAAGAAAGATTCAAAATCAACAATAACAACTTCATGACTATTGCCTCCACCCACATCTGTTATATCAACTATGCCTGTGGTTACATCAAAAGTCACATCCCTATTAGTACCTTTAGAATATACCGCAAAAGAATCTTTACCACCTGATTCTTCACCTCTACCATCAATAAACAATCTTCCTGCAGATAAATCAATGTTGGTTACATCAAACTCAACTGCATCGTTGTTATTAGTAGCAACAACTGTGTCTACACCTAGCGCTCTAAAAACGGTAGAACTTTGACCTGTAAAATTGTACGCAACCTGCAACCCACCTACACTGTCATAAGAAATAGTTAAATTTTCTAAACCAGCGCTTTCTACATCAAATATTATGGCATCACCAGCATCATCACCTAAATCTATAGTTAAATTATTAATAACTCCAGCAACACCATTAGTGGTATTAATTGTAATTGTATCTCTAAGACCTGTCCCCACAATTGTGTCAATATTTTCATCAAAAACATCACTATATCTTGTTGCTCCTGAAGAATCCGTATCGTAATCCTGGCTTTTTTCTATAGTTTGCGTTGAGACAATTATATTAATTCCAGCAGAATTTTCTTCATAAGTTAAGATATCACCATCGCTAGAACCACCTTTAAATTCATAATAATCGGTAGAAGAAGCATAAAACTTATTATCACTATCGGTAGAAGCCTGAATAACTTCAAAACCTGAAATATTATTTTTTTCTCCATTGGTAGCTGTAGCCCAATTAATTTCATCATAAGTATCACTGTAAGCTGCTCCTGTCGCATATTTTCCAGTGGCAACATCATAAACTACATCTTCATAACCAGTGAAATACAATTCATCTTTACCTGTACCACCATCAATATAGCTAAACATATTAGCTATATCACTATCTGGCTTGCTTTCAATCGTTAAACTGTCAAGATCGTCATCTGATAATTCAAGTATTTCTACATTTAAAAACTTATCTTGACTTTCATTAACAAACGCATCTCCAACATTAGAAACTTGTGTAAGCTTTATTGTATCTATACCACCGCTCATATCAACGGTATCAAAAACACTAAGATCGTCCAAAGTAGCAACTTCTAAGGTATCATCTTTTTCTGTTGCAATAATTGTGGTAAAATCACTATCAAATTTATCATAAGCTACTTTATCTTCTGATTTATACACGATATTGTCCATAACAGAATCGCCATCAACATCAACATTACCAATGCTAATCACAATACCCGCTACTGTATCGTTTTCGTAAGATAAAGTATCGTTGCCACCATTACCAACAAAACTAGCACTTTTTTGATAAGAAGCATAAACCGTATCATTACCTGCGGTTAATTTGAATTCAGAAATAGCAAGAAAAGTAATATCTCCGTTTACACCACCAGAAATATGATCTACATCGTTACCAGCCAACCCTAAAGTTAAGGTAATAGAAGAAGTAACCCCAGAAAAATCTATAATACTTGTACCTACAGAGTTACCTTGTATTATCAAATCACCAGTAAGCGTTGTACCTTCTACAAAATTAACAGTGCTAACTCCTTGTGAAAGTTCTATTTTTTGAAAGTCAGTTAGAATTAAATCATCTACATTAAAGCTACCATCTGTAGCTATATCAATAACAATATCTGAGCTAACTTGGGCAAAACTTACCGCATTTGTACCACCAAGACCTTGTATTTCACTTACAGACGAATCCGCATAATCTTCACCCATGTTTAACGTGTCATTTTCACCTGTAAGAATTAATGTCTCTACATTTTCTAGAGTATCAATTTTTTGAGCCCCTATACCATAGTATCTATAAACTGTGGTAGAAGCTCCTAACATAACATCAACTCCGTTACCAGTAGGCGTTCCTATATTCAAATCCTGAGAATAGTCTACAGTATCTTCTCCAGCTCCAGCATCTATGTTCCAAACTTGCGTACTATCAGCATTACTCTTGATAACAAAAACATCATCTTGATCTGACCCAATCATACCTTCCATATGATAAAGATTATAAGTACCCAGCCCTACATTAACCGTAACTGCACCTTCGTGAGTAACTATACCATTATCATCAATAGTAGTTGCATCATTAGAGCTGTCTAAAACTAAATCTAAACCTACCGTAGATTGAGAAAAATCTATTATATCATTATCTATTTTCAACTCCCCAGGAGAGCCATCTGCATTATAAACATCGTTACCATAAACATCAAAAGTACCTGCGGCATCGGCAAGAATAAATAAATCATTAGCGTTAGAACCTTTAACCTTTTCTACTCCTGTTAAAGTATCTGTTTTAGTTCCCGCACCAGTTTCTTTAGTTACCGTTACACCACCTTCTTCATCACGTGTGTAAACAATACCTTGATTAGAGTGTTTATAACTTACTGTATCAAAATCAGAGTTAGTACCATCTATAGTATATTCTTCTCCATGAGTTAAATAATAGAGATTAGTTCCTGAACCACCTATTATTGTTTCTGTAGTATTAACTGTATCTTTAATAACATTATCTGTAGACTTTTCTTTGGTTACGTTATCTCCATCTGTATCACTCATATCAAAAATTAAATTTGCCGTAACATTGGAATAGTCTGCTGTATCGTTGCCCACCGACCCTGTAAAGCTAAGATCTACATCGTCAATAGCTGTAAAAGTATCATCACCAGCCGTACCAATAACCCCTTCTGTATTAACAAACTCAGAAGTAGATCCATCAGCGTAGGTAACTATCATATTACCATTTTCAAAAGTTACATCAATATGATCAGACACTGAAGCACTCAATTGAGAATAGTCAACTTTATCTTCCCCTTCGATTAAATCTATATTTAAGCCCGTCACAGTGTCAATTGTGGCTAAATTATCAAAGCGAACCGTATCATTACCTTCACTACCGACGAATATTTCCATTTCATAAAAATAATCTCTTGATCCTGTGGTAGTAGCATCATGTGTATTTTTTGTAACATAAGAACTTCCTGGTGCAGAGAAAGTAAAAGTAACATCAAAAGTACCTGTCAAATTCTCATACGACAACATATCAGTGCCTCCACCTCCATAAAGAGCATGGGTTTCTTTAGTGCCAACACCAGCATTCATGTAAAAGACATCGTTATAATTCGTACCATAAACAGCATAAAGATTAACAGCACCATCTTCCATAGTAGCAAAACTATCAGTTCCCGTAGAAGTACCATCTGTTATAGGATTACCATTAGCATCATACGTAATATCAAAACCTTTGGTAATTTCAGCTTGCGTTCCATTTGTTTTAGAAAAATCAACAATTATACCATGCTCCATCTCATCGTAGCGAACAATATCATTACCAACACCTGCATGGAAAACATAATCTCCTTCTTCTGAGGCGAAAATCACATCTGTTTGATTACTTAAATATAAATTATCCCCTTCAGCAGAGCTACCTTCATATAAGTTGGTATCTATTTCATCATGCACTATATCAGACAAATCTTCTGAATTTGTAATCCCTACAGTTTTATAAATATTATTACTTGCAACATCCCAAGTTACGCCAGATGTAGCTTGTCCATAATCTACAACATCTGTACCATCTAAACCAGAATAAACATAATCATTTAAAGAAGAACCATAAAAAATATCAGCATGACTAGTACCTACCACTTCTTCAAACTCTGATACTAAATCTTGCCCTGAATTTGCAGCTGTATCTGAAACATCACTAGTTTTTTGCACAGTACCACTATTGGCATAAAATATAATAGCAGTTGTTGAGTTTTCATACGACAATGTATCTATTGGCTGAGAGCCAGAAACACCAGTATCTGTCCCACCTTGCAAGGTAAATTCTAAACCTGTACCATTAGTCTCTGTATCCGCAACATCTGCACCATAAAAAATCTCTGCATTAGTATCACTACCTGTTATAGCTTCAAAATTTGCAAAAGTAAGAAGAACATCCCCTCCACTCTTTTCAACTGTACCTGTTTCTAAATAAATATTTGCACCATATCCAACTAATCCAGAATCAAAAGATTCATCTATAACTAGGGTATCAAAATCTGACTGCTCTGCATCTGTAAAAACACCGCCATTAATAGTTAAACTCATATTTGTATCAAAAAATTGAGATACACGAACCGTATCATTGTACTTAGATAAATATATAGTTTCTACATTATTAACAACTGTGTATTCAGAACTTACACTAGTAAGAATTGAACCATCTTGAATAGAGTTTAAGTTAACGAAAGAACTTGTAACCACTGAGGTTAAATCAGCTTTACTAAAATTAGTATATAACGTTAAGCCATTTGTAACAGTGTAAGTATTATAAAAAACATCTAAAATATTCTCTGGCGTTTCACCATCTATTTTAGTGTTTCTATTATCAAAATACATTTCATCATTGCCAGCTCCACCGTCAATAACGTCAACACCAGCACTTCCCCATAATATATCGTTACCATCACCTAAAGAGATAGTATCGTCACCACCATAAGAAAAAACTTGATCATTACCAGCATTAGATTCAACTTTATTACCAGCGCCACCACCAACAATAATGTCGTCCCCAATACCCGTTTTAACATCCATAGGACTACTAACAGAAGACAGAATAATACCTGAGTCTGCGGATAAATCATTTTCGCTTGTAACCGGATACAACGTTACCGAAGAAGTATTATAAGTTTCTTTAATTTCTCCATCAGAAGGATCGGCATAAGTTATTTTATAACTTATATCAAAAGTTGTGACAGGTACACCTTGAGGAAAACTAAGATTAAAATACATCTTACCAGAAGAATCCACAGAAGATATTTGATATACTGTATTCCCTTCCTCATCTATATAAGGCTCTCCCAAGTCAGTTGAACCATATCCAGATATGGTAACTATATCTGCAACAGATGCAGGAATAACGATATCTATACTATTAGGAAAAGTACCTTTAGCATAGTTCATTTCAAACACATAGTTCATAACATCTGTGTTATTACTTATAAATATATCGCTTGCATAATTAGGATTACTAGGATCACTAACATCTACAACGCTAGGAGATAATTGACTAAAAGGATCTGTAGTATAATTAAACCCATTTTCAAATTGATAAGACTTATAAGTGTTACCACCTATATCTGTAGTTCCCGTATCTTTTAATTGAGAGCCATAAAAAACAGAGATTGTTAATTGAGGAGCATTTTGCTCATCCATATCACCAGGAAGATAGTTATCTTTATCAAAAAAGTATCTAAATTCTGAAGTATAGATTGTTACAACAAACGACCCCGTACCGTTATATTCGCTCGGATTTTCTGATGTTCCAAAAGGATCAACAGTAGTAGTTGGTTGACCTCTTGAATCAGTATCGGCACTACCTTGACCAGCAACAGGTATACCACCGTCATATTCACTTTCTTGTTGAGTAGAATCTTGTACAAGAGGAGATTCTTTACTAGAACTACTAAATTGCTCTCTATTTGCTAGAATCAATAAAGCTTCGTTATAATCTAATACTTTGGCTTGAGTTAAAAAATCTTCTAAAGAAAGAATAGCACCGTCCATAGTTTTCAAAATCGGAGGATTACTAGTAAAACCAATTGCAGCCATTGAAACTAAGGTAATAGTTGCACCATCAGCGAATACTAAATGTAAATCACCTTGAACCACTTCTACTTTCACATCTGGATTATCTTTGATGTCAAAATTAAGTAATACTTGATCTCCTGGTCTTACATAAGCTACATATCTTTCCCCAGCTTTATCGGGCTGAAAAAGAGAAACTGTATTGTTTTCATATTCAACAACTTGATCTGAACTATTGGCAGCCATATTAATCCTCTATGCAATTATTTCTAACAATAAACATCGTTATATATTAAAAAAAAATAAAAAACAATTATTACGACAATAATTGATATTATACGGTGGAATAAAGCAATAAAATTCTCTTTCACTGTTTTAATAATTATTTTAACCTCTGTTAAAGTAGCACAAACCCTACCTTTACATCAGTAATCAATTTGTACTTACATTGTTTCTATATATAAAACTAATTTTGCAAAGTATAACCGTATAAATCAATCAAGATTCTGTTATTTATATAATAAAAATTATCTCTTGATAATGCGGTACATAAAAAAAGGGTATTTATCACTAAACACCCTTTTAATTGTATCTCTTTATTAAGAAAGACTAAATATTAACAAAGTTTCAAATTATTAGTTTCTAGATAGTTTTGGAAACCAAAAAACTCAACAAAATTACCCATTAACATCAATATTTGCAATCTACCTGCCAAAATAGAGTAATCTACCTGCACTAACTTAGATCTAGAATTAACTAATCTTTCTAAATTATCCAACCTATCAATCAAGCTACGACTAGCAAATTGGAACTGGATATTATATACTCTATCCACTTCTTCGGTAGCTTCAATTTCTTTCAGAATTGACAATCTTTGTTGCTCATAACTTCTTAAAGTATTGAAAGTACTATAAGCATCATCACTGTTATCTCTCACAGATATATCATATTGATATTCCAATTCCTTCAAAGCACTAGAAGTTCTTTTATATCCAGCTTCTCTACTACCACCATCATATATAGAATATCTAGCTTCCACGCTTACTTTAGCATATCTTTGGAAAGAAGATCCTGTTCTATTTTCTTCGCTTCGTAATTCTGTAATTAAGTTAACCACTGGTAAGTATCTTGATTTTTGCACCTCAACATCATAACCCAATAAACATAAGTTAGAACGAAGAATTAAAATATCTATATTGTTACCCAACACTTCATTAATTAAACTATCTGGAGTTAAAGGAATTAAATTAACGACTTTATCTCCTAAATCATAGAAATCTTTACTAGTTAACTCTGGTAAAACAGCTGCTGTTTGTCCAACTTGATTCTTATTTAACAAGTTTAACAAGTACGCTAGTCTTAACCTTACTTTATCTAAATTAGCCTCAGATAAAATAACATTAGCATTCGCAGAGGCAACCCTTGATTGAACAAGGTTGATATCTCCGAGAGTAGCATCACCCTGTCTTCTCATATTTAGAGTAATATTTTCTATTTCTCTAACTTGTCTTAAATATTCCTTATTAATAGATACTAAATATTCTCCTTGAATAACATCGTAATAAGCAACTACTGCTAACTGTATAAGAGACTCTAACAATTTTTGGTTTTCAAATTCTTGAGTCTGCACTAACTGAGCAGATCTCATAATTCTTGTCATTTGCTCAACGTCAAATATTCTTTGCTCTATAAACACTTGCAGTTTATTAAGACTGTTCCAACTAGTATCAGCACTTGATGTGATAGGATCATCTTTATAATTATCTCTATTATAGATGGTATAAACTTGCGGCAAATAGAAAGACTTTTGATCTTTATAATCTTGAACTACTTGATTTTTCTTTTCAAAAATCACCCTTAATTCTGGAGCATTATTTACTATTTTTTCTATAACCTCATACACTGTCAAACTGTATGCAGATTTAGAAAAAACCAATACAATAAGTAGCAGTAATAAAAATTTAATCTTTTTAATCATTTCTCTTAATCGCAACCCAACCATAATTCAACTCGTCCGAATTTTTATTTGTTATATTACTTGCAGAACCTTCAGCTCCTCCTGTATTATCCATCACATCACTATCCACTGTTTTTAATTTTATCATAGACGGCGACACTCCAGCTTCAATTAGCAAAGAACGGAAAATTAGTAATCTTTCAACAGCTATTCTCTGAGCTTCAGCTCCTGATACTGCATAGCTAGTAACTCTAGTCTCTAATACAATACTATTATTTTTATAAAAATCTATATTTTTATTTATCACCTTAGCAACTTCAGCTTGACTACCTTTAGTTAAGAAAGGAGCATTATCTTTAAAATTAAAACGCACAGACGAACCATCATCAACAACCTCAACACCAGCACTAGGATTGTTTGGAGGACTTAAAAACAACGATCCTGCACCATTCGGTTTATCCACAGAGCCAGATAATTTCTCAGCATTAGAAGATGTATCCAAGAACTTAGTTTGTGCATCTTTAGGAACTATTTTTTGTCTAATAGTCTCTACTTCTTTCTCTTTAGTAATCAAAGATAACAAACTTTGGTACTCTCTTACAGTTTCCGTAATATCTTTATCTTGCTGTTCTATTACTTTTCTTTGTTGCTCAATTACATCTCTTTGTACAATGATTAACTCTTTTAAAACCTCTATAGACTTAGCATCAACAACCTTAGGAATATCGCCTAACACCTGCCTCTGACTATCACCTAACTCTTTAACTTTCTCAGGCTTATCAACGACAGTTGCTCCAATTTCTGGCACATATATAGGATTCTTATCTTCTTTTTCAACTGTTGGTGCTTCTCTATGTATTTCCATCTCTTGTCTTAAGCTAGGATTGGAAATAATAGCCAACTTTTGAAACTCCGCCCTATAATCACCTAACACTTCTGTTTCAATTTTTACAGAAGATGGACTAGCCTCGTTAGACTCTTTACCCACAGAAGATGTTATTTTAGTAACACTTAACACTAAAACCAAAACTAATAAGGCAAAAGCTAAAACTAACACGGTAGAAGACAGAATGTCCACAAACCCTGGCCAAGCCTGATGCTCCGCTTCACTATAATTATCTTTAGATGGTCCACTAGACATTTAAACTTTCCTATACATTACCAATTAACTAACTATCTTTGCTCACTATATAACTTAGAAACTACATCCAAGATACTTTCAGCAACGTCTCTAGAGTTCAACATTTCTGTAATTAAAGAATCTATAGCATTGGCAACAACATCAAGTCTTATATTACCATTAGCATGCTCTTCTCTTAATTGTATCAAAGCATTAACTACATCAGACGAATTGTTACCTCCCCCTGTAGTAGGCATTCTTTGATCAAATTTATTATCATATAGAGCATTAATTAAATTATCAATCTGCGGCATAATTCCATCTACTCTACTCAACAATACAGATTGGTTAGAAGCAATGTTAGATATTTCTGATATTATTCTTTCAGAAAGACTACTACCTAGAACGTTCTTAATAGTAGCAACTTCACCTACCAATTGTTGAACAGCCATAGATATCTCATTTTTTACTTCTTGATTAGACGTTACCGACTGAGAAGCCATCATTTCTAAAGATGATGTAGACATATTCATGTTATTCACTGCGTTCATAATATCATTTATAGCCATAAACACATCATCATAAATCTGCACGTCTTTACTCACAAATGTTTGTAAATGAGCGTTCATAGTATCTATTAAACGAGACATTTCAGCTGTTAACACCTGAGAATATGAAGAGAACGTGTTATCCATATTTACAGCAGAATTATCTAGTTTACTTAATGTATCTGACAAAGACATAAAAGAATCTACGATAACAGACAACGAACCACCAACATCTCTCAACGATTCACTAGATACCGCTAAACTATCTATACTATAAGCCAATGAAGTTAATACTTCGCTATTACGATCTAAAGAATCAGACTGCATTACTAATTCACTAGAAATATTATATAAATTTCTAGATGCTTCTCCCATCTCATTAGTTAAAGAACCCATATCTCCAAATATACCTACTAAATCACTAGATAAAGAATATATAGAAGAATTTAAATCTCTATTTTGATTAGCTAAATCTATCATCAAACTTGCTGATTCTTGAGTTAATCTACTAGCATCTTGAGTGTTAATCATAGCTTCAGATACCATAGCATTAGCATTTTCTCCATAAGCAGAAAGAGAAGAAACCATATCTTGCATACCTACAAATACATTCCCGATATCAGACATAATATAACCAACATTATCTGGCAAACTACCAAGATTAGTATTTAAAGCATTCAGCATATTACCATGATCTTCTATGGAGCTAGAAACATGCTGTAAAACAGACACTAATTCGTTAGTACCAGCAGTCAAAGTAGATGAAACAAAATTCATATTATCAGATAGGTTGCTAAAGAATTGATTATGACTATCTAAAAACATTGACATAAATTCTTCATTTGCTTTCACTATCGCACTATAATTACCACTCATTTCGTTTGAAAAAGAAGTAATAGCAGAAACTAAATCATTCAAATCAACCATATTTCCAGCAATATAATCAAAAGTATTTAACACCGTAGAAACCGATTGACCTAAAAGATCAGATAATTCTCCCATCTGAGCAGAATACATTTCTCTTAAATCAGAAAAATCCATAGCCATGCTACTTACAGACTCAGCAGTCACAACAGCGCTATCCATAATAACTTGAGTTTGATTAGCAGCTTCATACATGCTATTAGCAGCATTAGACATTTTCTCTACAGCCTCAAAAGCTGCACCAGAAGCTTGCGTCATCACACTGTAAACTTCTGTCAAAGCACCAACTATTCCATCTCTAGCATTAGATATAATTAAACCAACTGTGTTTACCTGATTAGCTATTTCAGCATTTTCTCTAAGAACTAAATCAGCAAAATTATTAAATGCCCCACTGATACTATCAGCTTTGTTAGAAATCTCACCTAAAATATTAATCAAATAGCCAAGACTATGAGCATTACTAGATGAAACTTCCACGCCTTGATACATTAAAGGTAACACAGATTGTAATGTAACATCTAAATTAGTAGTGCTAACTTCCAATCTCTCCATACGCGTATCCAAAACAGATACCACTCCTATAAAATCACTCACAACACTTGTAGTTTCACGTAACACTTCAGACAAAGAATTAATCTCATTATTTAAATAAGAATTACTATCAGCTATAACTTTCATAGTGTCATGAATTGTTGGTAAAAACGCTGAAACGCCATCATATACAAGAGACACCATCTCAGTTACTCCAGCAACTTCTCCCGTTATATTATCTACAGAACCTAACAATGATTCTGAATTAGACAACAACCCACTAGTCACTGTCAAAATATCTCTTGATAAATAATTTTGCTCGTCAAACTTATCTGTAACTACAGTAGAAAAACCACTTACTGTATCTTTCAAAGCTACAACTTCTTGCAAGTCATCTTTTAACGTACTTAATATATCAATACTTATATCTACATGAGTCTTAGATAAATCTACTTCTCTTTCTAACAGAACAACGGCACGAGCAGAAGAGTCTGCAGTTTTAGATAGTTCATCTAAGGAAGAATCTGAAATCCTAATAACTTCACCCAAAGCTCCTACTGCATCAGATAAGATAGGTTTATGAGAAGATAATTCATTCAACGAAGAATCTGAAATCTTTATAATTTCACCCAAAGCTCCTACTGCATCAGATAAGATAGGTTTATGAGAAGATAATTCATTCAACGAAGAATCTGAAATCTTTATAATTTCATCTAAAGCTCCTACCGTATCAGATAAAATAGGTCTATGAGAAGACAACTCAGCCAATGAAGAATCTGCAACTTTAATAATTTCACCCAAAGCTCCTAC